>ML094832.1:52516-80127 GCA_003697995.1 Taxidea taxus jeffersonii
TGTGTGTGTGTGTGTGTGTGTGTGTGTGTGTGTGTGTGTGTATTTGTTAAAGAGAGAGAGCACAAGCAGGGGGAGCAGCAGGTAGAGGGAGAAGCAGACTCCCCCATTGAGTAAGGAGCCCCATGCCCAATGCGGGGCTGGATCCCAGGACCGTGGGATCATAACCTGAGCTGATGGCATACACTTAACCGACTGAGCCACTCAGACACCTCTTACATGGCAATCTTAAAAGATGGGGGTATGGGTGATACTGAGGTGACACTAAGCAAAGACCGGAAGGAGATGAGAAGGGCAAAATATACAGGCATCTGGTGTCCACTGTGAAAGCACGCTGAGCCAAAGCAAAGGTGGAAACCAAAGCTGGTGGCCCGTTTGAGAAACACTGAGGATAATCAATAAAAGGATATAAAAACATATTCAAACATCAGAGACATATCAGGATGTGGAGATTCACTGTAGTTTTGTTTAACTCACCATTATAGTCTCCAGAATTTTGCAAATTTTCTTTTTTTTTTAAACATATAATGCAACCGCACCACCCTCTCCCAACACCCCTCCCCCCCACACCCCTCAGTTTGTTTTATGACATTAAGAGTCTCTTTTGGTTTGCAAGTCCACTCTATTCTTAGAAGTTTGCTGAAGCAGCCTAAGCTGAGGCTACTTTAATGATCATTTTCAAGCTATGAGAGTAAATTGGTTGAGAGATATACTGCAAGTTTGGAACTATAATGACATATATTGTGTTTACTAAATGGTTTTGGCATGGTTGATAGCAACCAGTAAGTTGTGATGTGACTCAGAGACACAGGGGAAAATATATCAAAACGAATAATGAAATATATTAGAACTTTATTTTAAAATGTTTGTGAGATATTTAGATTAAATTGTCTTCTTTATGAAGACATGGTTAAGTTACAATACATATTAAATGAAAGCTTCTGAGCTATAGTAAGAAATAATAACCATCTTTACATGGAGAGGTGACAAGTACTTGATGGTTTTATTTAAGATTTATCATTTAAACTTCAGAAGTAGATTTATAGTAAATATGGTTTAATGATACAGAGTACTGGATATTTGTTCTGGTAAAGTACAGAAAAAACTCTATTTTAAAAATGCATAAGGGTTGATTTGTGTAAGTCATGGAGGATTTATTAAATTCAGTATATGAAGTTCTATGCTAAGTATATAGACACACACAAAAAAAATCCAGGAATCTCACCTTATGTACCAAGTAAAGACGCCATATTCAAAATTAATATGGTTTGCCATGTTGTGTTTTCAGTGCTCTAGAATAATTATTTTTTTTAAATGATGGTGATCCTTTGGTCATAGTGACACGTCACTACTCATTTATGTTTTGAATTCAGGTTTGTTTGGTTTTGCCTCTGCCTTATTGCTAAGCCCGGTATGTCATATAAAATATGTATCTAGGTACTTTGGAAAGCCTGCCAAATGAGTTATGAATGGACTGAGCTTAATCAGTTTATTTCTTGAGCATAGTAGCTACAAGTAAAAGTAAAATGCAATTCAGTAATTGAAAATGCCACTTTTTGTCCCTTGGAGTTTCCCATGTAGAGAGAAATAGAAAAATGACAGTCTCTAGAATTTGGAAACTACATCTGAGTAGCTTCTTTTAATAAGATTCCTGTATATATTCCAGGTAGAGAAGGGAACATCTAAAAATTTTTCTTGAAATAGTATGTTGCCTTATATAATGGCATTCTTTACTATCTTAAGAGTTCTAAGCCTTTAGATTGCATCAGGATTACCTGGGGGGCTTTATATACACTACTTGCTGGGCCTCATACCTGGAGTTTCTGATTCAGAAGGTCTGATAGGTACACTTTGATCATTTGTTTTTTGAACCAATTCCTAGGTGATCTTGACGCTGCTGGTCCAGGGATCATGCTTGAGCTACCAGTGTATCATAAGCAAATGTGACACCTGCAGAAAAAACAGCTTCAAAGAGATTTCTTAACTGTGTTTTCAGTGTATTTATTATGAGTTCTTACCTTTAATTTATTTAGAAGGAAAAACCTTGCACTTTTATGGGAATTTTTGAAAAAGAATTCTCCAGCAATTTAACTAGTAAAAGATCCATACTTAAATCGGATGTTCATGTATGGGCTTACAAACAAAGACACTGCAGTTCTGTTTGTGGCAGGCAGCCTTGTCCTATGAGGAATGTGCACACTTTCCTGTGTTTTCCTCCCGCTATAAAAGTCATCAATGCGTTTGACCAAGGTGTGCCTTCAGATTTGTGTCATTGACAAACAGAAGGAGGCTGAACAGTGATGCACTTGGTGTTGATGAAGACCAAAAAGCATTCCATTTCAGGACTCCAGAATGACTCAATATTTTCTTCTGGTGGTTTGGGTAAAATAGTCTTGGTAGTCTCTGACTGAGGCTTTTCAGCATCTTTAGTGTCTTCACAAATTGGAGGCTGGCATCAAAGAAACTGGGGTTGTACTGAGTAGTATGAACCTTCCCTAGCCTGAAAAGAGAGAGGACTGTACAATCAACTGAGTTGAATTCTGCTTGATTGGAGAAGAAAAAAAAAGAGAAGCAATTCAACCAATTAGAGGATATTCCATGTTGTGTGCATGGCTGACTATGGGGCTAGGAATGCCTTTTTCTTTTTATCAGAAAGAACGAAGTTGTTTTACTTTAAATCACTTCTTTTACTGACTCATTTTGAAGATTTATTGAATTATCTGATCAATTCAGTACATTCAGAATTATAAGAAATACTCTTAACAAACTATCTTCCCTATAGTTACATTCTACTTCTCCCAACATTCTAGCTCTCTCTCCAGTGGAGTGACTTATTTACTGCAAAAATTTCACAAAATGCTTCTGTTCTATTTCAGAACAGAAGTTGTGAATTTCTCTTCTTTTTCTTCTTCAGATTTTTATTTAAATTCTAGTTAGTTAACATATAATGTAACTATTTGTTTGAGGAGTAGATGTAGTGATTCATCACTTACATATAATACTCAGTGCCCAACACAATTGCCCTCCTTAATGGAAGTGGTTAATTTCATATGAAATATATTTGCTTTTCTTATAATACAGAGTCACTGTTTACATGCAGATATAAATACATCTGCACAAAATGTAACATTAGAAATAAAATTATCCTTTAACTGGATTGATATTATTTTTAAAAATCCTGTCCCTAACCAGTGTAACTTCTGTATATGCATGTTCTAGGATAGTTTGTGGAGAAGTCTGAATAATAAATGACCCCTCAGAGATGTCTAAGTCTCCAGAACTTGAACTGTGTTAACACCACCAAAAAAGTTTGCAGATGTGACAAATTAAATACTTGAGATCAAGAGATTATATTGGATTATCTAGTAGGGCCTAGTATAATCACAAGGGTTCTTACAAAAGGGAGGCAGGAGAGTGAGTCACAGAAGGAACCCTTTAAGTAAGGCTTTGGTAATCAGTGTTACTATAGAATGCATGCTGAATTTGAATAGGATCTGTTGTGACTACACCCACCCTTTTAACAATCTCAGAACATGAATGGAATTCTCGTATTAGCTTTTAGTAATGGGTCCTTAATAGACTGTGTAAAAGGAGAATGATGTTTCTATCTTATTGCTTACTAGAAGACTGGTTCTCAAATTTTAGTGTGCAAGAATCACCTGGAGGGCTTGCTAAAACAAGAGTTTCTGTTTCAATAGATTGGGGTGGGGTCCAGAATTTTTTTGTTTCTAAGGGGTTCCCAGGTTAGGCTGCTGCTACTGATCTGGGTACTATAGTTTGAGAACCAGTGGACTGTGTATCCACTGAGGAACACAAGTGGTGCACAACTTTCATCCTTGAAGGTAGTGGAAAAAAAACAAAACAGTTTCCTATAGGCTTTGATCAAGTTAACAACAACCAAACAATTCCCTTCTCCCCCTTTCTCCCACTCTCCCATTCTCCTCCTCTCTCTCTCCCCACCCCTCACTCTTATCTCTCACTCTTTTTCAAGATTTTACCAATCCTAGCATTTAAAGCTCTTTGTTAAAAGTCTCAATTCAATAGTCTATGTTACCATACAGAACGTCAAATATAACCATGACTGTCAGTGCATTAAGTACTGCTGTGCTTTAAAAGGGAATACATCGAGCAAAAAAGGGTAGTATTTTCTATGAAGCACCTCTGAAAATGTGTGGTTATATCTAAGGCTTATTTTAAATATTTTTAATCCTTTTGCATCCCTTTGAGAAAGATAAGATTTAAGTATTATTTATTCTCTTTTTCAAGAAAAAGAAATTGTTATTTTCACTTTTAAGGGAGCACTGGGACCTCAATTAGCCTATTTGTCCTTGTTTCCAAACCTTGTGCTCTTAGTTGTCCACATTACCTAATACAAATATATTTTCTTTCTTTTACTTGGCTATATTGCTTGGAGTTTAAATGTTATGACAGAGTTGTAGATATCTATATCTTTATGTGTTTGTGTATGTAAGTAGGTATGCATGGGCATACAAACAATCAAATGTGTTTGTAAATATATCAAATTGTTTTTATGAAGCAAGAAAGGAGGTTTGACACATTGAAAGTGCATCCATATTTCCATTGTTTTTCCTTCTTTAGATAAATATTACTTAAAAAAAAAAAAAAAACCTGTGGCGGCACTGGGGTGGCTCAGTCAGTTGGGTATCCAACTCTTGGTTTCAGCTCCGGTCAAGATCTCATGGGTTGTGGGAACAAGCCCCAAATCAGGGTTAGTGGGGAGTCTGCCTCAGATTATCTCTCCCTGCCCTTCCCCCCATTCATGTACAAGCAGGCTCTTTCTCTCTAATAATAAATAAATATTTAAAAAATAAAATAGAAATAGAAAATCCTCTGTATTATAGTTCCACTTTAAAATTTTGTAGAAAGGGTTACATGGTGATTACATGGGATCTGAAAACAGATCTACATTCAAATCCTGGCTTTGTCACTCAATAATATGTGAACTGAAGGAGGTTAAATAACATCTTTTTTTTAAGTTTTTATTTAAATTTAGTTGTTAACATACAATGTAATATTAGTTTCAGGTATGCAGTATATGATCAGTACTTCTGTACATTACCCTCTGCTCATCACAAGTGCCTGCCTTAATCCCTATCACCTGTTTTACCCACCTCTCACCCACCTCCCCTTTGGTAACCATCAGTTTGTTCTCTGGCTAAGAGTCTGTTTCTTGGTTTGCTTCTCTCTCTTTCTTTGTTCATTTGTTTTGTTTCTTAAATACCACGTATGAGTGAAATCATATGGTATTTCTCTTTATCTGACTGACTTATTTCACTTAACATTATGCTCTCTTGTTCCATTTGTGTCATTGCAAATGGTAAGATTTCATTCTTTTTTATGGCTGCATAATATTCCCGTGTGTGTGTGTGTGTGTGTGTGTGTGTGTGTGTGTGTATCATTTCTTTATCTATTCATCGGTGAATGGACATTTGGGCTGTTTCCATAATTTGGCTTTTGTTGATAATGCTGCTGTACACACTGGGGCGCACGTATCCCTTTGAATTAGTGTTTTTGTATTTTGGGGGGAAAACCCTGTAGTGTGATTACAGGATCTTATGGTATTTCTATTTTTAACTTTTTGAGGAACCTCCATACATTTTTCACAGTAGCTGCATTAGTGTGCGTTTCCATCAATGGTACAAGATGGTTACTTTTTCTCCACATCCTCACCAGCATCTTTTGTTTCTTGTGTTGTTGATTTTAGCCACTTTGACAGGTGTGAGATGATATCTCATTGTAGTTTTGATTTGTATTTCCTTCATGTTCAGTGATGTTGAGGATCTTTTCATGTGTCTGTTGGCCATCTGGTTGACTTCTTTGGAAAAATATCTATTCATGTCCTCTGCCCATTTTTTAATTGGATTATTCATTTTTAAATTGATTTCAATGTTGACTTTTATAAGTTCTTTATATATTTTAGATACTACCCCTTTATCAGATATGTCATTTGCAAATATTTTCTCCCATTTCATAGGTTGCCTTTTAGTTTAGTTGATTGTTTCTTTCACTATGAGGAAGCTTTTTGTTTTGATGGATTTCCAATAATTTATTTTTGCTTTTGTTTCCCTTGCCTCAGAAGACAAAACTAGAAAGAAGTTGCTATGGCCGTTGCCAAAGAGTTTACTGCCTAATTCCCTTCTATGATTTTGATGGTTTCCTGTCTTACATGATACGGTCTCTCATCCATTTTGACTTTGTTTTGTGTGTGGTGTAAGAAAGTACTCCACTTTCATTCTTCTGCATGTTCCTGTCCGGTTTTCCCACACCATTTGTTGAAGAAACTCTATTTTTGCCACTGGATATTCTTTCTTGATTTATCCAGGATTAATTGACCCATATAGTTGTGGGTTCATTTCTTGGTTTTCTACTTTCTTCTATTGATCTATGTGTCTATTTTTGTGCTAGTACTATACTGTTTTGACCTTTACAGCTTTGTAATATAACTTGAACTCAGAATCATGATTCCTCCAGCTTTGCTATTCTTTTTAAAGGTTACTTTGGTTATTGGGGATCTTTTGTGGTTCCATACAAATATTAGGATTGTTTATTCTAGCTCTGTGAAAAATGCTGGTGGTATTTTGATAGGGATTATATCAAATGTGTATATTGCTTTGGGTAGTATGGACATTTTCAATATTTGTTCTTCCAATCCATGAATACGGAATGTTTTTCCATTTCTTTGTGTCATCTTCAATTTCTTTCATCAGTGGTTTATAGTTTTCAGAGTGTAGATATTTTACCTCTTTAGTTAGGTTTATTTCTAAGTATCTTATGGTTTTTGGTGAAATTGTAAATGGAATTGATTCTTTAACTGTTCTTTCTGGTGTTTTATTATTGGTATATAGAAATGCAACAGATTCCTATACATTGATTTTGTATCCTATGAGTTCACTGAATTTGTTTATCAGTACTAGTAGTTTTTTGGTGGAGTCTTTCAGGTTTTCTATATAGAGTATCATGTCATCTGCAAATAATGAAACTCTGACTTCTTCCTTGCTGATTTGTATACCTTTTATTTCTTTTTGTTGTCTTATTGCTGTGGCTAGGGCTTCTAGTACTATGTTAAATAACAGTGTTGAGAGTGAACATTTCTGTCTTGTTCATGAACATAGATGAAAAGTTCTCAGTTTTTCTCATTGATGATGATAATAACTGTGGGTTTTTCATATATGTCCTTTATTGTGTTGAGGTGTGTTCCCTCTAAACCTATTTTGTTGAAGGTTTTTATCATGAATGGATATTGTACTTTGTTAAGTGCTTTTTTTGAATTACTGAAATGATCATGTAGTTTTTGTTTTCTTTCATGAGTGTTGTATATCACACATGTTGATTGATTTGCAAATATTGAACTACCCTTGCTACCACAGAATAAATACCACTTGATCCTGGTGAATTATTCTTTTAACGTACTATTAGATTTGGTTTGCTAGTATTTTATTGAGAATTTTTGCATCCACGCTCATCAAGGATATTGGCATATAGTTTTCCATTTTAGTATTTGTCTAGTTTTGGTATCAGGATAGTGTTGGCCTCATAAAATGAATTTGGAAGTTTTCCCTCCTTTTATATTTTTTGGAATAGTCTGAGAAGAATAGGCATTAACTCTACTTTAAATGTTTGATGGAATTTGCCTGTGAAGCCATCTGGCCCTGGACTTCTGTTTGTTGGGAATTTTTTTTATTACAGCTTCAATTTCTTTGCTGTTTTAAGGTAAGATGTTCTGAATATATCTGTTAAGTCCATCTGGTCCAGTGTGTCATTCAAAAGCCATTCTTTCCTTGTTTATTTTCTATTTAGATCACCTCTCCCTTGATATAAGTGGTGTGTTAAAATTCCCTACTATTACTATATTATTATCAATTAGTTCCTTTATGTTTGTTATAGTTTTGTATATTTGGGTGCACCCATGTTGGAGGCATAAATATTTATAATTGTTAGATATTCTTATTGGATGTACCATTTATTGTGATATAGTGCCCTTCTTTATCTCTTGTTACAATTTTTGTTTTAAAGTCTAGCTTGTCTGATGCTAGTATTGTTAATCTGGCTTTCTTTTGACATAACATTTGTGTGATAAATGTTTCTCCATCCCTTCACTTTCAATCTGTAGGTGTCTTGAGGTCTAAAATGAGTCTCTTGTAGGCAGCATATAGATGGATCTTGTTTTTTTATCCATTCTGACACCCTCTGTCTTCTAATTGGGTCATTTAGTCCATTTGCATTCAAAGTAATTATTGATGTATATTTAATGCCATTTTTTTACTTGTTTTATTGTTGTTTCTGGAGACTTTCTCTGATCCTTTCTTGTCTTTGTCACTTGTGATTTTCCTTTCCACTCAAAGAGTCCCCGATAATATTTCTTGCACGGTTGGTTTAGTGGTCCAAACTCTTTCTTGGAAACTCTTCATCACTCCTTCTATTCCGAATGATAGCCTTGAGAGGTAGAGTACCCTTGGCTGCATATTTTTACCATTTTGCAATTTAAATATATCATGCCACTACCCCCTGGCTTATCAACTTTTTGTTGAGAAATCTGCAACTGGCCTTAGGTCTTCCCTTATAAGTTAAGGACTTCTTTTGTTGTGCTGTTTAAGATTTTTCTCTTTATCACTGTATTTTGCCAATTTTACTACAGTATGTCTTGGAGCTGACCGGCTTTGTGTTGATTTTGATGGGAGTTCTCTGTGCTTCCTGGATCTGGATGTCTGTTTCCTTCCCCAGATTAGAGAAATTTTCAGCTAGTATTTCCTCAAATAAATTTTCTGCCACCCTTTCTATCTCTTCTTCTTTTGGGACTCCTATAATACTAATACTATTACTTTTGATGGAGTCATTGAGTTCCCTAAGTCTATTCTTGTGTTCTATAATTATTCTTTCTCCTTTGTTTTACTTCATTATTTTACATTACTTTGTCTTTTATGTCATTAATTTATTCCTCTCCTTCTTCCAGTCTGCTCTTCATTGCATCAAGCCTGTTTCCAATCTCATTTATTATATTCTTCATCTCTGTTTGATTCTTTTTTAACTCTTTTATATCTGTGGTAAGGGTCTCCCTGATATTTTCTCTTCTTTTCTCAAGCTCAGTAAGTATACTTACTGGTTTTGCCTAAAATTTTACATCCGGCATGTTATATATGTTTTGCCTAGATCTCTGGCTCTGGACTTATTTTGTTCTTTCATTTTGGATAAACTCCTCCATCTTGGCATTTTATCTAAGTCTCTGCCTTCTTCTGTGTATTAGAAAAGCCAGTTATGTCTTCTGCTCCTGAAAATAATGGCCTTATGAAGAAGAGGTCATGTAGTGGTCAGGGTCTGGTGCTGAAATAGTAACACTATTGAAAACACATATAGATGTTAAGCCCCTAATTCTTCATTTCAAAAGGTACTTTATTTATATTTTGAACACCTTGGTCATTTCAGCTGGAATTTACTGATGGGGCAAATTTTATAAAGAGTTAGGTTGATGTATTTATTGATTCATTCAATCAAGAAATATTTATAGAATGTCTACTAGGTATCACACACTCTTCTTAGGGGATTCAGCACTGAAGCAAACATTTTTTTAAAATCTGCCCCTCCAACATTTATATTCTAATGGATTGATTGCATAAAATAAAGAATGGCAATTATATTTATATAACTGATAATTCAACTTCACCCCTTTCTGAGATTTTGACAAAGTGCTCCTTTTAAAGTTCTCATAATGTAAGGCAGGTGCAACTGAAGACAGTTTGCTTTCATTTTTACAGTTTATAGAAGCTCTTCATCATTTTTTCCTGTGAGAAAATGTCTTTATTTCCACTATATTTTTTATTAACATGTAATTTATTATTTGTTTCAGGGGTACAGGTCTGTGATTCATCAGTCTTACACAATTCACAGTGCTCATGAGAGCACGTACCCTCCCCAAAACTCCATCATTCAGGCACCCCATCTCTTTTACCCCCCTCCCCTCCAGCAATCCTCAGTTTGTTTCTGGAGATTAAGAGTTTCTTATGGTTTGTCTCCCTCACTGGTGTCATCTTATTTCATTTTTCCCTCCCTTCCCCTATGATCCTCTGTCTTATTTCTCAAATTTCTTATATCAGTGAGCTCATATGACAATTATCTTTCTATGTTTGCCTTATTTTGTCTAGCATAATACCCTCTAGTTCCATCCATGTCATTGCAAATGGCAAGATTTCGAGTTTTTTGATGGCTGCATAATATTCCAGTGTGTGTGTGTGTGTGTGTGTGTGTGTGTATCACATCTTCTTTATCCATTCATTGATCTTCATCATTTTTAATAATTAGCTGTAAGTCACTTTTGAAATCTAAAATCCTCAACATATTAAAGTATAGATTTGAGTTTTTAATCCTTGCAGTGGACAGTGGCCATTCCAGTATTCAACACCTCCTACGATAGTACCCATATTTTCCTTCAGGAATCCACTAGTGTCCCTAATTGTGATTTCTTTGTATCAAGTGTGGCTAGATCCTAGCTCTGACATGGACCATCTAACATTGGCCTAAGGTACTCAACACAGTCATTTCCCAAACTTCATTGATTAGTTTAGAGATGAGTGTGTGCTTTAAGTTCTCCACAGAATATCAGTGAATGTTACCTCCCTGCTTTTGTCTGAGTGCTATTAAATCCAGATGGATTTGAAACTGAGGCAATGTAAAGATAGAGCTGCCACTGGTCCTAGAATTTGAGAATGAAGTCACTCATGAAGGAGAGCAGGGCTCAGCCATGCCTAGAGATGGAGAAACTGAATCTGACACACTGCCTTTATGTCTCATCATTAAGATTAGATCCACCCCTGGAATTTTCTATTATGTAATATCCAAAATTGAAAGTTTTATGTTAGTTGATTTGCAGACTGGTGTATAGCACTGGTAACTCCAATCCAGAAAAGGCAGTGCTAAGGTGATGTGATTTTGGGTTCTAAGTTCATGTAATTTTAATCATTTTTTTTCACTTTTGTAAATGTCTGAAGAAGCATTCCAGTGTCATGCAAGGTGTAGGACACTGCTTTGTCATTTAGGAATGGCCTGCATATTATAATATTTTAGCACGTGTTCCCTATGGTAGGCACAATAATGGTCTCCCAAAGATGTTTATGTCCTTACCCCCAGAATCTGTGAATGTATTACCACATATGACATAAGAGACTTTGCAGATATTAAATTAAGAATTTTATGATGTGGAGATTATCCTGGATTATCAGAGTGGGCCCAGAGTAATCACAAAGGTCCTTACGAGAGGGAGGCAGAAGAGTCAGAGATACGATGGTGGAAAATGTCAGAGAGATGCAGGGCCATGAGGCAGAGGATGTGGGCAGCCTCTAGAACGTGCAAAGGGTAAAGAAATGAACTTTCCCCCAGACCCTTCAGAAGGAAGGCAGCCCTGCCTACCTACTTAAGATTTCTGGTCTCCAGCATTATGAGATAATTTGTGATATTTTAAGCCACTCAGTTTATGATTATTTGTTACAACAGCAATATGAGTCTAATATATGTTCCATCCACTAAATCTCAGCATTGTCTTCCAATAACATGACAAACCAAAAAGGAAATGAAATATTTCTAAAATTCCCATTGTGGATATATACTGCCCTAGTCTTTCCCATCTTCTAAATCCTTAGAGCTTCTACCTCAGTTTACTCTGATTATCTCCCATCTGGATCAGTAGAGAATTCTAGCATGTCTCTCCATTCTTCATTTTTATACCTTCAATCTACTTTACCCCCTCTGAATTACCAGGATATTTTTTTTCTCAGCTCCAAATCTGATTCTGTTATTCCTTGTATAAGCTCTCCCATGGCTTCCAAAATTTCAGTGAAATGAAGTGCAAGCCTAATCATTTCATTGACAAATCCTTCCATGATCTAGTTCTGGAATATCTTTCCAGCCATCTCTGTCATCACACTTTTATCACTTTCCACAACCTGTGGTCCAATCTGGTTTTCTCATAACATGTAAACCATTTTCTTTAATGAGTCCATCCCCTTGCCTAAGTTTTTCCTGCCTGAAATGCCCTTTTCCTTTCTTTTCACACCCATTCCCTAAAAGAATTATTTTTTCCTGTTTTCAAGACTCAGATTGTTTTTAGGACTTTCACTCATTGAAACTTTATTGTTATCCCTCTAGTTATAGCTGTCCATGTTCTTTATGCCCCATTTCAGCTAATATATGTTTCTATTATAAAATACACATCATCATCCTGACTTGTTTGGACTTGTACTTCCCCTTTGTACAGCATGCCTAAATGACAGGAATGGTATTTTACTAGCCTTTGGGTTCCCAGAGAGTTGTAGTAGTGCCTAATAGACTTGATGAAAGAATTAAATTAACCAAGGCTCATCTGAATCCATATGATGGCATTTGATGAATCTCATACTTTGATTTAAGCTGTAAGAAGTGATATTTAAATTATTATTAAGCCAAGGTTTATTTTCTGCAAGGCACTATTTAACATGCCCCTGTAGAATGACATTGAGCCATTTAAGTTATGTAGTCTTCATAGGGACTATGCATCTGTTCTTTTTTTTTTTCAAGTTTCTTGATGAGCACTTTGTGAGAATGCAAATAAGTGATATTCTCATGTCAAAATGAATTATGTAGATTACTTTCTGTTACTACACTGGACTTGTCATAGAAGAAGTTTTTTTTCTATTTAAGATACATTATGTTGTTCTTAAAGCCATGATGATTTTTATTATTCCATGAAGGTCTAATTAAGTGCTCTTTGGGTTAATTGTACAGAGCGAAGAAACTGCCATATTTACCACTTTAAATGAGACTTTTAAAATGATCATGGGTAATTTGTGATTTTAAAATTATATTTTTATGTGTCAAGGCAATAAGAACAGCTTTTTGTCAAGTGACTCACTGAGTAAAAGTTTGCATTTATAATTCATATAATTACAGAATATGTAATGGAGTGGAAACATTTCTTAGAGCTTTCTTCTTAAATAATCATGACGGTATATTTCTGATGATGTCTGTTATATTTTCCTTTCTGACAGAGGAACTTAATGGCATGGGCTCTTAACTTGACTTTATCTCAGCTTGCTATATAACTTTGGGGGGGGAAGCTATTTACCTATGTTAAGCCTCCCTATCTTTAACTTTAAAATGGGAATACTAATATTGGTAATATCTGAGGGCTGTTGTTAATATCAAATGAAAATGCATCAGGATGCCTGGGTGGCTCAGTCATTTGAGTGTCTGCCTTTGGCTCAGGTCATGATCCTAGGACCCTAGGATGGAGTCCTTCATGGGAGGAGGGGGGGGGTCCCTGCTCAGTGGGGAGTCTGCTTCACCCTCTGCCTGCTTCTTTCCTCATTGTGCTCTCTCTCTCCATCTCTGACAAATAAATAAAATCTTAAAAAAAAAGGAAAATGCAGGCATACATTTAGTACAATTCCTGGTTCAAAGTAAACTTCTCAGTAAAGATCACTTGTAAGTAGCACTATTAGTTCTGCATCCCTTTTTTGTTTATAATACAATACTCTTCACTTAGGAGGCATTCCATGAATACTTCTGACTCCTTGGTACTTTAAGTCATGAAACATAATTAAAATACTTGATGTTATCAAGTATGATGATATCAAGATGATTTACAAAGTAACCAAGGGAGGTGTAAAAAAAGCTACAGCTGGCTAAAGGAAGAATATGATTAATTGCCTAAGAAGGTAAAATGTATGACAAGTGTGTGAAGAAAGGAAATGACATTCATTCATCAGCTAGGCTCAGATATCAAGGTAATAGGGGCAAAAAAGGCTCTATGTAAGTATGTAAGACTGGGTCTAACTTTGACAAAAGCATTAAAGAGGTATCCCCGTCAAGGAGCATGAAATGAATAAGAACAGGGAGAGTGGGAGTACTTAATAAAATAGTTCTTAGTTTTAGTCCAACAGGTCACTCTGCTGTTTGTTTTAGCATTTTTGCCACCCACATCTCTTCAAAAACTCACTGTCAATAGGATTTTCCATAATGGTTTGTAATAATGTTTTAAAATTTATTTTCAAGTTGGCATGTAGAAATTTTTGTTTTCATTTACAAAAATTTATGACACATACAAAATATAATGATGCCATAAAAATGAATGATTACTATATCCATGGTTTAAATAGTTAGGTACATGCAGCAGAGTTGAAAGCACATAAAAAAATACTGGAATGAAAAATGATGTAATTTGGCCTTATAATGCTTCTTTGTGACCAATGGGGACAGAATGCCTGGCCAATATGATTGTTTTTTCCAGAAATCAAAGATTAGGATGCCAGAAAATAATTTGAGACTGTGAGTACCATCCTTTAGTTCAGTCTGTGACAAAGACTAGGAACTCCATAATAGTAAAAATATTAAGGAGTCTATCTTGGATTCAGAAATCCTAGACAAAAAAAAAAGATGCTTTTTGCAGGTGCGGCCAAATAGGGAAGAAAGAGAGAATATAAAAAAGAAAAGGAAGAGGTAAGACAAAAGACAATTATGTTTGTAATGCTGTCTCCATAGTTGTAGCATTACATTACCGTTGTTACCTGAAAAAGAAAAATCATCTTCAAACAGATATATACTAATAAGATCTAATGCCATATCTTTAATATATATTCCTGTAACTACTAATAATGATGATTTAATAGTTACTTATAGTTTGATGAGCACAGGATACCGCAGATATTGTAGGTTCAGTTCCAGACCACTGTAATAAAGTGTAAATGTCACAATAAAGCATGTCAAATGAATTTTTTGGCTTCCTAGTGCATGTAAAAGTTATGTTTATACTATGCTATAGTCAATTAGGTATACAATAGTGTTAAGTGTAAGAAAACAGTGTACACGCCTTAATTAAAAATACTTTGTTGCTAAAAACGTTAATCATAACATGAGCTTTCGGTGAGTCATAATCACAGATCACCATAACAAATGTAATAATATTTAAAAAATTTTAAATATTGTGAGAATTACCAAAAGCTGACTCAGAAATACATAGTGAGCCAATGTTGTTGGACAAATGGCCCTGATAGACTTCTCTAACACTGGGTTGCCTACAAACCTTCAATTCATAAAAATCACAAAGTCTGAGAGGCTAATAAAACAAAACACACAATAAAACAAGGTATGCCTGTATATGACTAATACCATATTAGATCTTTATGTACATGATCTGCACTGTCTGGGATATTTTTTTTTAAAAGATTTTATTTATTTATTTGACAGACAGAGATCACAAGTAGGCAGAGAGGCAGAGAGAGAGAGGCGGAAGCAGGCTGTCCGCAGAGCAGAGAGCCCAATATGGGGCTCGATCCCACCACCCCGGGATCATGACCCGAGCCGAAGGCAGCGGCTTTAACCCACTGAGCCACCCAGGCGCCCCTGTCTGGGATATTTTTAAGAAAATGTCTGTGTCATAGGTAAGGAAACTGAGACAATGAATAAATGTTAGATTTAGAATTTAAAACTTTTTCTTTATGGCAACAAAACTTATAGCCGTCCCCAGATTCTAAACTACAAGATCTAACACAGTTCTTGGCTTATAAATTGAATAATAAGTGAACATTCTCTGAAGACATTTACTAGTCTTCACAGTTTTCTTCTAAGAATCGTGACGAATTGTGCCCAGGCTGAGAGTTGCAAGCTAACAAAATGACCTACCATAGCTTCATGATTCCTGGCAGACTGTGAGGTCAAACAAGGGCCTCCCTACTCCAGGCAGTAGCAGTTCTCCAGACCCCATTTCCAAGTGCAGGATAAAGACGGTCAGATGATACCTGTTTGTACAGTAAGTTACATTACAGGAGAAGAACTGTGTGTTTAGGGAAACCATATCTTTTATAGGAGGCAGTGGGTGTGGATGCCTATTGCTCTGGAAGGAGACATTGTCTTTACTTTCCAAGACTGTTTAATACACAAACATCTTTAAAAATATAGTCTGAGACAAAGCTCCCGTGCTTCCAAGATTTATAGAAATATGACAGACCTGTGGAGATTATCACCCAGCACCTTTCATTTACATAAATGCATTCTTGTGAACATGGCCCCAACCTACCCCACCCATTTTTCCCGATCTGCATACTTTTTGGCTTCAATGCCAGTTCGCTTCCTTAGCGGCAACTCTAGCTGTGCAATAAAGGCATACTGATATTGACCAGTCTGAAATTGGAAGAAAACTGTATATGTACTGAGCATATTTCCAAAAAAGGTGGTCTAAATTGCCCTCTAGGTATAGTGCTAAATTGAACCAATTAAATGGAGTTTCCATACATATTCTTCTCTTTGTAAATGCAAAGTAATTGCTAAGTAAGAGTTGGGTCATCTAGCTCTTTTTGAAAATAGAGTAGCTTTCCCATGAGTCTGCAGTGCTTGCATATAGCCTCAGTGCTTGCGGTTAGAATCATTCTCCTCCCGTGGAATTTCCTTTGTGTTTTTACAATAAACTTCCCTTCCTTTAAGGAATATCTGTATGCCTTTTCCTTTGTGACTCTGAGGAATTTGACTGGCAGGATAGTACTATATTTATCTTCCTAATTTTAAAAGCATTTAATTACCAACAATTACCACCAATGTGATTTTTCCCTAGTGCACATTAAAAACTTTGAATCCCATTTTCTGTAATAACTTAAGTCAATCTGGAGAGATGGAGAGTAATTAATTATCTGTAATTTTTCAGACTAGAAATGCTGAAATTATTGTAGTGAAACAGAAATATTGCTTTAGAAATTTAGAACAAAACTGAAATGAATAGGATTGTGTGAGAAGGGTGAAGCAAAATAAAAATTTTCCTGAAATTTAAAGAGTAATGAGCACTGGGTGTTAGATGCAAATGAGGAATCACTAAATTCTGCCTCTGAAAAAATACACTACTTGAAACCATATTTCAGGTCAGGCTTCTTAAAGTCCTTTATTTCCCTGAAATGTAAGTCTTTATCGCTTGGGAAATGTTATCAGTGTGATGGGTTTGATATACAACTGTGAGCCACCAGGGAGAAATTATAAAGGTTTTTTCCCACTTTGGTCCTTTTCAGGATTAGTTGAGTTTAGATGGTCTGTGTCTTTTATTTGTCAAATAAGTTCTTATGAACTTATTTACAAATCTTCTTTCAAAGGAATGAGGACAACGGAAAATAAAAGATATGTGTCTGTATTTTCCATTGTGCAGTCATGTGAAGGGAATGGCTATTGGACTCAATCACACTTAACTTTTATAAGCTCCGCCTCTATTAATTATATGGTATGTATTTGTGCTTGCACTGATTGAAGAAGGTTAAATGTATTTGGCTTCCTTGCTTATCCATATAGCTAGTTATGATATACATTAACTATTAAGGTAATGATTTAATAATTATAAAAAATTAAATAAATAAGTACTATTTGTATAATGGAACCACAAATCAAACTTACTTTTATTTTGAGAGTATTGGGCTGTTGTTCCCCAGGTTCTCCATGAAATTTAGTGCATACCTCATGACCCTTTGGATCATTTTCAAAAGATAAAATTTCCTGCTCTCAATAGTTAAAATGTCCAATAGTAATCAAAACTCTTAGCTTATTTTTATTTTTTTATTAACACATAATGTATTATTTGTCCCAGGGGTACAGGTCTGTGATTCATCAGTCTTGCACAATTCACAGCACTCACCATAGCACATACCCTCCCCAGTGTCCATCATCCATCCCCCACATCCCTCCTACCCGCCCTCCCCACCAGCAACCCTCAGTTTGTTTCCTGAGATTAAGAGTCTCTTATGGTTTGTCTCCCTCTCTGGTTTCATCTTGTTTCATTTTCTCCCTCCCTGCCCCCAAGACCCCACACCCTGCCTCTCAAATTCCTCATATCAGAGAGATCATATGATAATTGTCTTTCTCTGATTGACTTATTTTGTCTACGGTTATTTTAAAGTAGTGACTTTCTTCTCCATCTCTCCCCCAACCTCCAGTATGGTCCACTGGCAAGCTAGAAGTTGTGGTTTGGTTTCTTTTTTATTTCTCTGCCATGTACTTTTAATACATTGTTTTATATCACGCTAACTTGGTTTTAGATTCTTCATGATTAGAGTGCAGGGAGGAAAAAGAAGTAAGGAGAGCAGTAGGTAAGGTAGTTGAGTTAACTGGTATTTAGTGATGGTTCACAGGTTCCTTCAGAGACAGCACTTACCTGTCCTATAGTGAAATATTTCAGCTGTGATTTCCTTCACTGCTCAAATTAGTCCATTTTATCTTGCTGCAGTCTCCTCCTTCAGCCTGCAGGCATTCTGTAGGTTTTCTCCAGTTTTTTGCTGAGGTCTATGTCTCTCCCAAAGCTTCCTCTTGGTCAGGATCTCAGGTGGACCTATACCAGCGTGGTATCATATATAATTCACCCCTGTTCCATTGATGTTCCAGTAAAATTTTGGTCCAGTGCAGTGCAAAAGCAGATTCTCCTTTTCTTAACTCTAGCCAGTCTATTCGGCTATCAGTCAGAAAGCATTGTATTACCTTTTTCTTCCCAAACTGATGGGTGAAGGTTTTCTCTCAACTCAGAGTAAAGAAGAAAACATTTCTCATCACTCCACAAGGGGCATTTCTCCAAGGTAGTTAGATAACTGATTCCAAAAACTCTTTTTATCCCTTTTCCCTTCACACCCTCATATGTGAGTAGTTAAGAGACTTTGCAGATGGGGAATGTCTTACCTTTCAACTGAAACTTAAATTTTAAATCTTATCATACAGTTTTTTAGTGTTTATATGTTATGTCTTTTTTTTTTTTAGATACTGTTTTCATTTTTTTTTAAGATTTTATTTATTTATTTAACAGAGAGAGAGATCACAGGTAGACAGAGAGGCAGCAGAGAGAGAGGAGGAAGCAGGCTCCCCACTGAGCAGAGAGCCCGATGCAGGACTCGATCCCAGGACCCTGAGATCATGACCTGAGCTGAAGGCAGCGGCTTAACCCACTGAGCCACCCAGGCGCCCCTATATGTTATGTCTTAAAAAGGACACATACTTACTGGAACAAGGCCTTTGGCTTCCCTAAGATGTATTCTGGTGGACAAAAAACTTCTTTCCAGTGAGCTTATTTACTAGATGAAGTGATTTTCCAGTGCACAAGCATTTACCTAGACTCTGAAATTTTTGTTACAACCAACTCGTTACTGTCATTTTTGTTGCATCATACTTAAAAGAACTATAAGCTAGAAAACTAACTGAAAATATTTTATATCAATTAAGGAATGGTTATATTCTCAATATTAAATATTATTATAAGACTAATGTTTTTGACTTGAAATAATAACCAAATGTAGTAAACAAAAAAGGTGTTTTCCTATGCTTTCATTAATGATATATTCCACATAAAATGTGATTTTACTAAAACATTGATGATACTATAAATACATTTTATTAAGATTGACAAGAATATAAAATGTAGTAGTAATCTATTTTCTTTGATCAATGTCATAAAACTATTGAGAATATGACATGTGTGAATGAGTATATTATGGTTGGAACTTATTATTTATATTTTTTCCTCATAAGTAAAATGATTAGGAAAAGAATTTATACTGAAAATCACCTAGACAAGTTTAATATGTTAAATGTCTGTAAAATGAACAATAGCTATTTTAAATGTAAAATACCTAATTCAAAAACAGCCTACACACTAGCCAGAGAAGATTACTATTACTTTTGGTTAAATAATCTGCACTTATATGATAAAGTCCGTGTGAGATACTGTGCTTATGAACATTCAGTGAATACAGTGCAATTATAAAGAAAACTGAATGAAGATAGCCTTTTCATGATTTTTTTTTATTATAACTCACTTTGCTATAATAACCCTTGCTATATGACTATCATCAATAGTATTTTTTATTTTGAATTTTGTAGTAGCTTTTTCTAGTTGTCAATGGTGTTGATAGATTTTTTTAATGATTACAAACACTTTCTCTTTAGAATGTTCTCTTTTCCATTTACAGCAACATGGGTGGAACTGGAGGGTATTATGCTAAGCAAAATAAGTCAGAAAAAGATAATTACCTTATGGTTTCAGTCATATGTGGAAATTAAGAAACGAAACACAGGATCATAGGGGAAGGGAGGGAGAAATAAAATAAGATGAAATTAGAGAGTGAGACAAACCATAAGATACTCTTAA
The DNA here is from genome assembly GCA_003697995.1 of Taxidea taxus jeffersonii. Taxonomy (NCBI): domain Eukaryota; kingdom Metazoa; phylum Chordata; class Mammalia; order Carnivora; family Mustelidae; genus Taxidea; species Taxidea taxus. The sequence goes on from ML094832.1 coordinate 72,654, forward strand.
CTCTAGGAAACAAACTGACGATTGCTGGAGGGGAGGTGGGTAGGGGGATGGAGTAATAGGGTGATGGGCGCACATGATGTGATGAGCACTGGGTATTATATACAGCAGATGAATAAATGAATTCTACATCTGAAACTAATGATATTCTATATGTTAATTAATTGAATTTAAAATAAGTTAAAAAAAAACAAAGCAAAACAAAAACAACAAAAAAAGAATTCACTTTTGTTATGACATCTTGATACACAATGTTACACTAGTTTCAGGTATTTAATATAGTGATTTGACAACTCTATACACTATGCTATGCTCACCACAAATGTAGCTACCATAATGCTATTGACAGTGAAAAATAGAAACTTACAGGTAAATTGAACTATGAAAACACATTAGTATTTCCCCCTAATTTTTTTAAAGATTTTTATTTATTTATTAGACAGAGATCACAAGTAGGCAGAGAGGCAGGCAGAGAGAGGTGGAAGCAGGCTCCCCGCTTGAGCAGAGAGCCTGATGCGGGGCTCAATCCCAGGACCCCAAGATCATGACCTGAGCCAAAGGCAGAGGCTCAACCCACTGAGCCACCGAGGCGCCCCTATTTCCCCCTAATTTTTAAAATCACTTATGAACTAAGTGTTGCCTTTTAATTTTTTTAATTTTAATTGAAGTTAGGTGACATATAATATATATTTTTCAAGTGTACAGCATAGTGATTTGATAATTATCAATGCATTAGGATGCTCACTACACTAAGTATAGTTACTTTTTATAACCATGCAGTATTATTACAATCTTATTGCCTGTGTTCCCTGTGCTGTACTTTTCATCCTTGTGAGTTACTTATTTTATACCTGGGTGTGTGTACTTCTTAATCCCCTTCACCTCTTTTGCCTAACCCTCAACCACACTCCCCTGTGGTGACTACTAGTTCTCTATTTTCAGGAATTTCTTTCTCTTTTGTTATTGTTTGCTCATTTGTTGTTTTTTTTTTTTTTAGTTTCCACATATAAGTAATATTATATGGTAGTTATATTTATCTGACTTTTTTTTAACTTAGAATAATGCCATCTAGCTCCATCCATGTTGTAGTAAATGGCAAGGTTTTATCCTTTTTTATGGTTGAGTAATATTCCATTGTGTTTATACACCATATCTTCTTTATCCATTCATCAGTCAGTGGGTATGTGGGTTGCTTCTATATCTTGGCTGTTGCAAATAATGCTACAATAAACAGGTGTGTGTATATATCTTTCCAAATTAGCATTTTCATTTTCCTGATATAAATACCCAAAAGTGGAATTACTAGATTTTATAGTACTTCTGTTTTTACTTTCTTGAGGAATCTCCATACTGTTTTCCATAGTGACTGCACCAATTTGCATCTCCACCCAGTCTGCACAAGTTTTCCTTTTCCCTGCATCCTCACCAACACTAGTTAATTCTTTTTCTTAATAGCTGTTCTGACAGGTATGAGGTGATATTTCATTGTGGTTTTGATTTGCATTTCCCTGATAATCGGTGATATTGAACATCTTTTTTGTATGTCTGTTTGCCATCTGTATGTCTACAGAAAAAAAATCTATTCAAGTCTTCTGCCCATTTTTAAATCATATTGTTTTTTGGTGTTGACTTGTATGAGTTCTTTACATATTTTGGATGTTAATTCCTTACTGGATATATCATTTACAAAAGAATCCCACTTCATTGGATTCAATGATCCCTTCAATGTATTCAACTTGCTGATATTTTGTTGAAGATTTTTGCATCTATATTTATCAAGGATATTAACTTGTAATTTTCTCTTTTGTAGTATCGTTGTCTGGTTTTGCTATCAGGGTAATTCTGGCTTCATAGACTAAATTTGGAGGCATTCCTTTGCTTTATTTTTTGGAATAGTTTAAGAGGGATAGGTATTAATTCTTTTTAAAATAATTTAGTAGCATTCACCGATGCAGCCGTTTGGTCCTGAACTTTTGTCTGTTGAGGGTTTTTTTTTTTTTAATTACTGATTCAATTTCATTACTAGTAATTGCTCTGTTTAGCCTTTTTTTTCTTCCTGATTCTTTCTTGAAAGATGGTACATTTCTAGGAATTTATCCATTTCTTCTAGGTTGTCCAATTTGTTGGCATATAGTTTTTTAAATTTTTTTATTTTTTAAAGATTTTATTTATTTATTTGACAGACAGAGATCACAAGTAGGCAGAGAAGCAGGCAGAGAGAGGAGAAAGCAGGCTACCCACTGAGCAAGAGCCCAACGTGGAGCTTGATCTCAGGACCCTGAGATCATGACCTGAGCCGAAGGCAGAGGCTTTAACCCACTGAGCCACCAAGGTGCCCCAATTTTTTAATTTTTTAAATTTTATTTTTTCAGTGTTCCAAGATTCATTGTTTATACACCACACCCAGTGCTCCATGCAATGCATGCCCTCCTTAATACCCACCACCAGGCTCACCCCCCCCACCCTCCTCCCCTCCAAAATGCTCAGTTTGTTTCTCAGAGTCCACATTCTCTCATGCTTGGTCTTCCACTCTGATTTCCCCCAACTCACTTCTCTCCTTCTCCCAATGTCCTCTGTGTTATTCCTTATGCTCCACAAGTAAGTGAAACCATATGATAATTGACTCTCTCTGCTTGACTTATTTCACTCAGCATAATCTCCTCCAGTCCTGTCCATGTTGGTACAAAAGTTGGGTATTCTTCCTTTCTGATGGGGGCGTGATATGCCAGTGTACATATGGACCATATCTTTATCCATTTGTCCGTTGAAGGGTTATCTTGGTTTTTTCCACAGTTTGGTGACTGTGGCCATTGCTGCTATGAACATTGGGGTACAGATCGCCCTTCTTTTCACTACATCTGTATCATTGGGGTAAACAACTACCACTTTAACCAGAATGGCAGGGTACTTCACACTTGCTTGGCTGAGTCATGACTCATTGCTTAGGTCTGGCCTGTTTATTTTCCTGGGGTCACTGAGTTTATATACCTTAAAACACCAACTCCTGGTTTGTGGAAAGGAATATTTTCCTTATCCTGGAACAGGTTGTAGTATAAAAGTGCTAGTCTTGCTCAAGCCCATCTTCATCTTACTCCTTTAGACATAATTTTAGAATTCTTAGAGGTTAGAAGAGCCATATCATTTTTCTTAGTTTGTAGCCCTTCAGTCTTTTTAGTCCTTTAGGTTACAGTCTAAACCTATAATTTTAGGAAACTGTAGTTCTTCAAAGTGAGTTTTATTTAACTAAGTTGTTTACTTTTATTTTGTTAAATAAAGCTAGAAAAAAAATACATATTAGGTCAAGTCTGAAGGTTGCCCAAAAGTTATCATTCTTGCTTTCTACTTAAAAATGTAGAAATCATTTCCAAAGAAGTAAATGTCTTCTTGCAACCAGGGCTTGATTAAGAAAAAAATGAACTAGAAATTTTTTACATAGATTTTTATGTCTGGTTTATGTTTGGGGATTGATCTCAGACTTCCTGGACAAAAAGAAATTAGTATGTAGGACTTCATGCTGCCTAGCTCCAAACCCCATTGTTAGCCCACAATACAATGAAAATCAACATTCATCTTGTTGAATGCATCACTACCCAGTGTTGCACATGGCCCACCAAAATCTCTACCCTGTTCAACTCTGCCTGTTTTTTTTTTCTTTTCTTAGCAACCATTCTGAGGAAGACTGCTGATCTTTGAAGTATTTCTTATATCACATGGCATGTGAATGACATTCTAATTTTTAAAATGGGCAATTTGGACCATCAATAAATTGTATTTACTAAGTATTGACAGTGCTTTTTCATAATTCTTTGGAGAGACATTTCAGTGAAAGTTTTTTTACAGAGGAAAGACAGTTTTTTTTAACCTACCTGCTTATAATCATTCTTAATTCTTACATGCCTGGGAGTGGTACAGATTATTCCTAGTTGTCAAGACACCTGAAGAGAAAGAGGAGGATAAGGAGGACTCAAAAGAAGTTGCAAAGAGCCAAGAATCAAGAGCCTCAGAACAGAAGACAGTGAAAATATCTCATGAGATGCCAGCATAGATAGAAAATATTTAATAAGTAAATATACTCTGCTTTGACATCATTTAAATTCTTTGGAGAGTGGATGCAAGCCTGGGGGAGGTGAGACAGGGTCTCAAGTTTAGATGCTCAGTGAATATTGATTTAGTTGTGGAAAAATTAAAGGAAAGTTATGACTTTTGCAAACTTAAGTTTAAATTATACCCACTATAATTACTCTGGAGATGGTGTAACAGAAGAAGTTAAAATTGGAGAAAGAGGCTGATAAAGAAGTCCTTAAATATTGCAGGTCAAAAATGGAGACGATGAGCTAAATTTCAACAAAGTTGGAGTCAGATACAGCATGCTCAATGACTGGTTAGATGTAAGGAATAGGGAGAAAGAGAGGAATTAGGAATAATTTATAGGTTATTAGAATGGTTTACTAGTTGGATTAAGATACCATTGGTTAGTAGAATTAGGAGAATCAGGATAGTAATTTAGTAGGAAGTTGGATGTAAGCATTTGGAGTTGAGTTAAATCTCAAGTATAGTTACAGATTTGGGAATAATCAAGCTGTATTAATTGGTTAAAACTTGAATATACAGAACACATAATATGATAAAATGACCAAAGGCAGAATCTTGGGGTCAGCAAATCCTAGGTTCTATAAAATAAAAGGGGATTCCAAGTAAGTGAACCCAGAAGTGGAGAGGGAATAATGAAAAAAACAATTAGTATTGAAACAAAATAATCCATTATGAAATCCATGGGAAGAAAGTTTCACAATTTACTGAACAGTTCATGGTGGGAGATGATTTGAGGTTGCATTTTTTCCCCATGAAATATTAATTATGCAAGTCCATTGACTTATAAGATTAACCTAACATAAATGGGTATTTTATAGATTTCTTCTGTTTAAAACAAATTAGATGAGTGAAATTTATAATCAAATGATGTTATGAGTGCTAATATTTTAATTTTTAATGGCCATGAATTCAAAGATTTTAGAACTGAAACATCACAGCAATGTATTTTTTGGTCCATTGTCTCAGAGGATATAAAGAAGAAATTTTAAAAGTTAAAATACAGATTTTTCAATAAATATTCAGAGAAGCCAAATTATTATATGTCCAGAAAATTTTACCAGGTGCATTAAACCCAAACAATTCACAGGAATACTGCTTTTATTTTAGTGTTTCTAAAAGTAAATAATAATATCCAAGAGATGACAGTATATTTCTCTGAGTTAAAACTAGTCTAGATGGAATGATGACTTTTGTAAAACACAGTCATGATTATGCTTTCACCTTTTCTTTTGGTTCTCATGGTACATTTTGGCCTGTGACTTGGGTAAACATTGAAGGCATTGTTATCAAATTTATGGATTATCTGGAGTAAAGCAACAGACTGAAGATTTACAAAATATCCTCAGATTAGAAGGAAGTGCCAATATAACAAGAAGAAAATTAATAAGGTGCGCAGAGTCCTTTACTTGGGCCACAATAATGAACTGCACAAGTAAAGAATAAGGAAGATACAGCTGGATCCAGCAAAAAAAAATTGGAGTTGTATGCACCAGTAAGCTCAGTGTAAGTCAGCAGTTTGATGTGACTATTAAAAAGGCAATGGCAGGGAGGAGTCAAGATGGCGGAGAAGTAGCAGGCTGAGAGACATCAGGCAGCAGGAGATCAGCTAGATAGCCTATCAAACCATTCCGAACACCTACGAATCCAACAGGAGATCGAAGAGAAGAAAAACAACAATTCTAGAAACAGAAAATCAAACACTTTCTGAAAGGTAGGACCAGCGGAGAAGTGAATCCAACGCGACGGGAAGAGAGACCCCAGGGGGAGGGGCCGGCTCCCGGCAAGCGGCGGAACAACGGAGCACAAAATCAGGACTTTTAAAAGTCGGCTCCACGGAGGGACATCGCTCCAGAGGCTAAACTGGGGTGAAGACCTCACGGGGACAGCGTGGACTCAGGTCCCCCGGGCTCACAGAAGGATCGGGGGTGTCTGAGTGTCGCAGAGCTCACAGGTATTAGAGCGGGGAAGTCGGCTGCGGAGACAGAGCCGAGATTTCCTAGTGGTCTGTGACACGGACCGGTGCTCTGTGGCACTGGCCGGTGCTCTGTGCGAGGGTCCCCACAAGATCCGGGGAGACTCCGACCCGGGAGAGCTCAGGGATCTACCGGGTTCGGAGACTCCAGGTGGGACTCTGCCAGAGACAGAGACGCTTGGTCACAGGCTGGGTGAGCTCGGAGCTCCCAGAGGCCAATGAGACGGGACTGATGACGCACGATTTTCTCCAAGCGCGGCCGGAGGCTGGGGAGACGGGAGTGATTAAACGCTTTTCTCTGTAGGCCCACTGAAGACTGGGGCCCCTAGCTCTCGGCTCCTCCGAACCGGAGACTGGGAGGCCGCCATTGTCATTCCCGTCCTCCGGAACTCTACGGAAAGCGTTCAGGGAACAAAAGCTCCCGAAAGCGAACCCGAGCAGATTACTTAACCCCGCCCCTGGTAAGGGCGGTGCAATTCCGCCTGGGGCAGAGACACTGAAAATCACTACAACAGGCCCCTCCCTCAGAAGATCAACAAGAAATACAGCCAAGACCAAGTTCACTTAACAAGGAGAACAGTGGATTCTTATCTGGACAAAATGACAAGGCGGAAAAACTCACCACAAAAAAAAATACAGGAGGCAGGACCGAAGGCTAGGGACCTAATCAATACAGACACTGGTAATATGTCAGATCTGGAATTCAGGACGACGATTCTCAAGGTTCTAGCCGGGCTCGAAAAAGGCATGGAAGATATTAGAGAAACCCTGTCAGGAGAAATAAAAGCCCTTTCTGGAGAAATAAAAGAACTAAAGTCTAATCAAGTTGAAATCAAAAAAGCTATTAATGAGGTGCAATCAAAAGTTCTTACTGCTAGGATAAATGAGGCAGAAGAAAGAATTAGTGATATAGAAGGAGGTTCTTACTGCTAGGATAAATGAGGCAGAAGAAAGAATTAGTGATATAGAAGACCAAATGACAGAGAATAAAGAAGCTGAGCAAAAGAGAGACAAACAACTACTGGACCACGAGGGGAGAATTCAAGAGATAAGTAATGCCATAAGACGAAACAACATTAGAATAATTGGGATTCCAGAAGAAGAAAGAGAAATAGGAGGAGAAGGTATACTGGAGAGGATTATTGTAGAGAATTTCCCTAATATAGCAAGGGGAACAAGCATCAAAATCCAGTAGGTGCAGAGAACACCCCTCAAAATCAATAGGAATCGGTCCACACCCCGCCATCTAATGGTAAAATTTACAAGTCTTAGCGACAAAGAGAAAATCCTGAAAGCAGCATGGGACAAGAAGTCTGTAACATACAATGGTAAAAATATTAGATTGGCAGCAGACTTATCCACAGAGACCTGGCAGGCCAGAAAGAACTGGCATGATATATTCAGAGCACTAAA
>RCUC01044377.1:0-44984 GCA_003697995.1 Taxidea taxus jeffersonii
TAAACATCCACCTTCAGCTCAGGTCCTGGGATCAAGTCCCACAGGGGGTTCCCTGCTCAGCCGGCAGCCTGTTTCTCCTTCTCCTTCTGCCTCTCTTCTCTGCTTGTGTGCACTCTCTCTCTCTCTCAAAAATAAATAAATCTTTAAAAAAATAAATAATCATAAAATAAATAAATATGTAGATCAATTCTGTCTCAGCTTGGTGTTTAGATCTGGTTTCTAGTCCTCACTGTCAACATGGACTTGCTCAATGTTTTGAGCACCACAGTTCTTTAATAAAAAATGTTATATACAATTTGGTATTGTGTATACTTACAAGTGGCTATTATTTTAAAATCTTATTTCAAAACTGTATCTGATTATATTTTGCTTTACTATCTTGAATACTTCATAGCAATATTTTAAATAATGAAATATATTTAATTTCTAAGAATTAAAACAGTATTTCAATATTACAAATATAAGAATATATATGAGTATATTCTTTGCATTTATAAGCACATTTCACTTAGATACCATCTATTCAGCCTACAATTATTTGGTATATACGTTAACATATAAAATTAAATTCAAATTTTGGAATTATTAAAATTCAGTACAATATTTCTTTTATGACCTGATATTTGCACTTACTAAAAAAATCCAACCTGATTTTTATATTATGTTTCAATGATTTAAGCTTTAAGTACATATAAAAACAAGTGGTCACAAGAATAACAATATATAAGGAAGTAACTAATAAGCTATTTTGGCTTATTTCAAATCTACTGCCTAAGTGAAAGATAATGTACTACTATAGAGACTGGAAATATGAACTCCATCTGAAACAAGCTCTAGGGATTTGAACACTTTATAAATTTACTTTCAAAATGAACATGTATAACAGCTGAGTGTGCATGTGTCAGGGCTACCTATAGAACTGGGAATTCGTTAAATAGACTTCCCAGCAGAATTCCATGTTTATTCAAGCATGTAAGTAATAGACAGGCATTAATTTGAAGGTTACATATATTATTGAACATAAACCACAAGTGCAGCAATTATTTGAAATTTAGAAAAAATTTTTCAAGTCAAAGTAGTTTAAAACTGGCATAATTTGGAATTGGTAATAGTAATAATAAAAAAAGAAAATTTTATTATTGCTACTCTCCTTTACTGCCTTTCCCAAGGTCCTTTCACCCAGGCTTGGTAGTCTACAGTGTGTTGAACTATATGCTCTCCCCTAAAAGGACCATACTCATTTCTCTTTGTACCTTTGCTTCATCTATTTCTTGTTTGGGGAATATTTGCCCCAATTACTTCCCATTATTTCCAGCTGTCAAAATATGATCTCTTATATTTGTTCAAGTTGTTCAAATACTATAACCCAAGGATTAGATTCTGTGTATGTTGTAGAAAGTATACTGGATAGGGAATCACAAGACCTAATTTCTAGTATATCTTGTCAAAAAAATATATTCTATTTTTACCATATATGCCAAGCCCTCTGGAGTTCTGTGTCTAGAACTCCCAAATAAAGGGTTTACACTAGATAGATTTTAAGAACCCTTCCAGTTTTTTGGAAAATACAGTTCTATGATATGATATCTATCCTTAAAATACTTTTTGTTTTTATTTCCATACAGCAACTAACTGTGTGGAAATAAATAATTCTTCCTAAGATAAGTCCACGGTATTTGTTTCTGGTGGTGAAATAGAACTAACAAGACACATCCATGAATACCTGAAGACATAATTTACAGTTGATAATTTGAGGGAGACAGTAACACCTAGAAAATACAAAGTTCAGGAAGAGTAGTGTATGAAATCTTCATTGTTGAGAGGGCATTCAAATTGAATGAAAAAAATATCAGAGTTTGCCAAGAATGAGAGGTAGGATCTAAAGAAAAAAATGTGGTATGTGGTATTACCATGTGGGAGAAGGAGCAATGGCAGAGGACAGGGGTGTTGGAGTGGGAGATACTTCTGTCCCTCCCCCTGCTCATGTGCTATAAATAGATACATACATACACACACACATTATACATACATAAAATATTTTTTTAAGTGCCTTGTGAGAAAACAGTGCCTTAGGATCCATCAGGTCTCTCACACCACCCCTGGGAATTATCATCATGTTACCTGTAAGGGGTGGGGCATTAAAAAAAAGAGGAATATTTCCCACCTGTCCTTTGTCCCAACTAAAACACTCTAAAACATCATTTCAGTTGTTCCCAAACTACAGTTTTCTTTAAAACAAAGAGAGAAACATTTCTAAAATACATTAAAAAGTTGTCTACAGAATTACAAGCAAGACTTTTGTCTATTTCATATCCCTTTTGAATAAGTGTGGCCAAGACTTTGAAAATGGGGAGTGTTAGCCATCCTGTCTTTCCAGCTCATTTTTTAGAAGAAACATGGAAACAGGTTTAAAAGCCTGCAACACAAGAGAAAGATGTAATCACGTACCAAATGGTCCATTTTCAAAAATAAATTAACCTGAGTTCACCCTGTACTCTTGTTAAATAAGAAGGAATTATTACTTTTTCTTTTATTTTTAAAAATTTTTTTTAGGATTTTATTTATTTATTTGACAGATAGAAAGTACAAGTAGGCAGAGCAGCACGCAAAGAGAGAGAGAGAAGCAGACTCCCCACTGAGCAGGGAGCCCAATGTGGGGCTCGATCCCAGGACCCTGAGATCATGACCTGAACCGAAGGCAGCCGCTTAACCGACTGAGCCACCCAGGCACCCCTACTTTTTCTTTTAAATATACATTCCCTGTCCCCATCCCTGTCTCTCTTCCTCAGTGCTGTTCTTTTTCTCTTCTGTTCTTCCTTTCTCTCTTTCCTTTTTCCTTCTTTCCTTCCTCCCTCCCTCCCTTCCCTCCTTTAAGAAGTCAACCAAGGCTAAATTGGTTAGACAATAACATAATTTTCCTACTGTTAAGTTTTAGGTAAAATACTATCAATCACTAAAGTAGTCAAAAGACCTCCAGAAAGTTGAAACAAGATGACATGTTAGATCATCAGGCTTTCAGTCCTAGTAACACTAATGGTAACAATGGTGAGGTGACGGCAGTGGTGGTGGTACTGCTGCTGCTGTTGATGACAAGACAATGATGATGATGACAACACTGATCACAAAAAATGGGTATTGTAGGTATGCCATGTGATAAGCATAAATTTTCTTAAGGATTTAAATATCATTAGGAAACTTTTTTGAGTTTCCTTCTCATAGATACATGACCTTGGTGAATCACCAACTTCCTCTATTTGAAGCCTTGCATTAGTTATAAAAATTAATAAAAAATTTACCTACTATAATACTTTGTACAGTACACCAAATGAACCCCTTTCTTTCTAAACCAGTTTAAGTGACCTATCTTTCTTAGCCCCTCAACTTCAAAGAATTAAGTGAGTTAATATCCCATAATTCAAGGAAATGTTTCAATTTTAATTTTAATTTCTATTAGTGTATATTTAGATCATACATACAAACCATATTTTTTATCTCACACACATACACACAAACTGGGAAGGCATTTTATAACTTTTGAGCCCTTTGGCATACTTCCTGGAAGTCTCAGTAATGACTATAGTTACTCTTAATTGCTTTCAACACACTTACATGAATGCTACATTCAGTTGAATTATTTCCTGGATTCCCTCTAATTAATCTGATAGCAGCTGTTTTAAGGCCTGTGCTGATTAACAGTTGCGAGACAGCTAAATGCCTAGTACAAGAAAAGCTCTCTGAAGCTTACGTATGTTCATCCACATAATTTTCTCTTTTAAGTATCAACATTATGAAGAGGATCTTCTATTTTTAGTTAATGGTATTATTTGTTTATGTAACTCAAATGGCCTCTCCCTAACATTCTGAAATACCATCTCAATGTATTTAATAAATATCCTAATAGATATTATGGAAATTCAACATTTCAAAAAATAAATATAAGAACATGTTTTAAAGATTTAAATAAAACTTAAAGAAAACAACAACTGAGAAGGTATTACAGTATATATTTGTACTGGTTTCCTTGTCCTAGTTCAGAAAATATAAATGAACTTTACAATACAAATGACAAATAAGTGACTCATTTAAAGTAAAGTGCTACCAGCAAACTTTTAAGGTCAAACTATACATACCTATTGAAACTTTATTCCTTTTGACCTACAAAAACGGCAATTTGATATGTTTAAACCATCTGCTCAGTTCGAATACCCACAACTGAATGACATGTTCTACAATTAGCAAATTTAGGCTACATTTTTCCTGTTAGAAAATTGAAACTCTGATTCTGCCATCCCTCTGTATTCAAAACATAAGATTTCCTGAGGCACCGAGGCCAAACCTCACAGTCTGGCATAGTCCTCCTCTCCATCCTGGTCTCTGGCCAATTCATGTTATTCCTGCATTATTCCATTTCTTTAGCTCACCCAGCAAGTGTCCTTCCTTTCTTGAGTGATACTACCTCCTGAGTCTAGAATAGCCTGTTGGAATTCTTCAAACCGAAGTTTAAAACAACTTCCTTGACAAACTATATCAAGATTCACAAATGTTCATATCTATCCAGGAAGCATAAATAAGCTCTAAGGGCTGAGTGCAGGCCCAAGAGAGGCAGCTGAAAGTCAGCTCCAGACCACTAGAGTAGGCAAGGTTTCAGATAGCATGATTTCATGGAACATGCCAGAAATCAAGAAGTTAATGTGTGAAATTTCATTTTTAAATGTTGGCCACAAACAATATAAATTCTAAACACCTTGCAGGCCAAACAGTACACATCTGATGACTAGCTTCTGCCTCTCAAGTCCATTTGTGACTCCTGACTCATATAATCATGTGAAGAGGATGTGACCTCTTGGCTAATCTTTACATAAACTGTCTCCACTGTAGTACAGGGGTATGTGCATGAGTGCATGTTTGTACATCCCACTAATGTTTGGTACAAAATAGTGTTTAATAAATACTAAACATTAGCAAAGAGGAACCATAGTGTAAGGACAATCAAGGGACAGAATTCAAATCCCCAATTGGCCACTTACTAGATGTGTGATCTGAGGCAAATGGCTTATCCTCTAAAATTTTCACTTTACTCGTTAGAGATAACAATACACTCTACCTACTTCAGAGAATTGTTGCAAGGAGTATATGGGGTAAAATGTGTGTAGTTCTTAGGAAAGGGCCTAGCACAAGTGAACACTCAAATGTTAACTGCCTTTTTCTTACTATTATTCTTATTAAATGTGTAGTGTATGTGTATACACACACACACACACACACAATGAACACATGTAACAACTTTTTACAGAATTTTAAGTATGCCTTCTGTTCCCACTTCATGCCTTGTCTGAGAAACCATAGCCAGGACTTTATTATACACCCAAACATGGAACACTCCCCACACACACACCCACAAAGAAAACTTATATTCCAAGAGGATGAGTAAAACGTAGCTATTTATGTTAAAAAACTAAAACAAAAAAATAAATCAACTACTGACATGCACAACAGCATGGATGAATTTCTAAAACACCACACTGAGCAAAAGAAGCCAGACATGTAAGATTAGCTACTGCATAATTCTGTTTATATGAAAGTCCGTAACAGTGAAAATTCATCAACAGTCATAGAACTTAGAATATAGGCTACCTTTTGTATGTGAAATGGCTGGAAGAGACATGAGGGAAAGATGTGGAGTCACAGAACTATAATAATCTTTTGATTAGGATTTGAGCAGTAGAGTTCATAAAACTAAAAAAAAATGATTTAGTTAAGATCTACATTTCATAGTTACAAAACTTCACCTCAATACAAGAATTTAAAAGGTGATTAATACATCAAATACTTGCTGCATTTTCCTGAAAACACCCACTTAATATTTGTTAATATTATGTGTTAACACATTTTAAATGAATACGGAGTATACGTTTGGAGGTTCCTCAACAAGTTAAAACTACAACTGCTTTATGATCCAGCAACTCCACTTCTGTATATTTAGCCAAAGAAAGCAAAAATACTAACTCAAAAGTTACATGCATGCCCATGTTCATTGCAGCATTATTTACAATTGCCTAGATGAACAAACAACCTAAACATCCACCGATGGATGGATAAAGAAATTGTGGGTAAAAAATTAAAGAAATAAAGATACACACAAGAATGAAATCTTGCCATCTACGACAACATGAATGGACCTAAATAAGTCAGACAAAGACAAATACTGTATGAACTGACAAATCTTTAAAAAAATTATCTTGATAGGATCATAAGGAATAAGAAGGTCATTTGTATGAAAATATAGTACAAACAGTGGAGAAGAAAAGACCCAGACTGAAGCCAGGTTTTGTACACAATTGATATTAATCTGAGATAAAAAATCTTTTAAAGATTTTATTTATTTGACATAGAGAGAGATCACAAGTAGCAGAGAGACAGGCAGAGAGAGAGGGGGAAAGCAGGCTCCCCGCACAGCAGAGAGCCTGATGCAGGGCTAGATCCCAGGACCCTGAGATCATGACCTGAGCCGAAGGCAGAGGCTTAACCCACTGAGCCACCCAGGCCCCCCAAAATTGTTTTAATATGTTAATTATATTACCTATAGCAACCCCTAAGAAGATACTCCAAAATGTAAAGTAACAACAAAAAAAAATTGAAATAGTGAAACTCCCTGTATGACACAAGTGACTGAAATGGACTCAAAATAAATCAAAAAATTCAATGACCTATAACAAATAAAAACACTAAGTTAGGAATTCAAAACTTTCCACAAAGAAATTCTCAGGCACACTGGTAAATTCTACCACATATTTAATGAGAAAGTAACACCAATCTTTCACAGACTCTTCCAGAAAATGGAAAAGAATGAAACACTTCCCATTTCATTCTGATACCCTGATTACCCTAATAACAAAACCAGACAAAGACGTCCTAATAAATGAAAATTACTGATTAATATCTCTTACATACATAGATGCAAAGAACCTCAAGAAAATAACAGGAAATCAAATCCAGCAGCATATAAAAAAATTATGCACCACTAAAAACTGATATCTTTCCCAGGAAATCAAGGTTAGTTTAATATCCAAAAATCAATGTACACCTTATTAATAAAGGAGCAAAATCACATGACAAATTCAACTGATAAAGAAAAAAATTTTAATCCAATACCTTTCATGAAAAAATTCAATGACTTAGGAATCGAAGAATACTATTCCAACCAAATAAAAAGCATCTGTGAAAAGCTCAAAGCTAACATCATATTAAATGGTAGATGACTAGATGCTTTCCCCTTGATCAGAAATGAGACAAGAATTTTCCACTCTAGCAATTTCTATTCAACATTGTAACACAGATTGTAGCTAAGAAAATTAGGCAAGAAAATAAAATAAAAGGCATCCAGAATGAAAAGAAATAAGAAAAACTATCACAATTTGTAGATGACATGATTTTACATCAAGAAAATCTTAAGACATCTTCACACATAGGAAAAAAAGTATTAGAAATAATAAATTCAGCAAGGGTGCAGGATTCAAAAATCAAGATACAACAACTAATTTGAATTATATACACATGTAATGGGAAATCTGAAAATGAAATAGAACAATTCCATTCACAAAAGCATCAAATTTAATAAACACTTAGAAATAAACCTCACAAAGTAAGTGCAAGACTTATGTGCTGAAAAGTATAAAACATTGTGGAAAAAAAGTAAAGAAAACCTAAATAAATGGGAATATATCCAATGTTCATGGATCCAAAGATTAAACATTGTCAAGATGACAATACTTCCCAATTTTTAATCTACAGATTCAAAGCAAATGCTACCAAATTCTTAATTTTCATTTTTTGCTGAAATTGACAAACTGTGCCTAAAATACATGTGGAAAATCAAACTGGAAATCTATAATACTCAAGAGAGTGTGATACTGCATAAGAACAGACATTCAGATCAATGTAAAGGAAATGAGAATCCTAGCATAAACTCTCAGATTTACAGTTAAGTGATCTCTGACAAGGGCACCAAGACAATTCAACAAGAAAACAAAATACACAACTAATGAAACTTACTATGTACTATATGATGGCTAACTGAACTAACTGAACTTTTTATATATTATATATATAATAAAAAATAGTCTTTTCTACAAATGGTCTGGAAACAACTGGATATCCACATGCAAAAGAATGACATTATATTTCTAGCCTACATTATGTACAAAGTTAACTGTAAATGGATAAAACAAAAAGGTAATACTAAAACTATAAAACTTGTAACAGAAAATACAGGTATAAATCTTCAAAAACACTGGGTTAGGAAATGGCTCACATGATACCCAAAAAGCATGAACAACAAAAGAAAAATAGTGGATAAATTGGGAATCATAAAAATTAAAACCTTAAATTCTTCAATGGATACCATCAAGTAGAAAGACAACCCAAATATTGAGAGAAAATATTTGTAAAACACATTGCTTATAAGGGACTTATAGCTAGAATATATATTTTAAAAAACTGTCAAGTCAACCCTATTTAAAAATGGGCAAAGGACTTGAAAAGACATTTCTTCAGAAGACATATGGAAAGAGGCTTTTCACATTTTTAAGTATTTCATAGTGCTGGAAAAGTGTTATACTAAATAACTACTTGAAATGGAAAAAGCGTCCATTAACAGGCAATATTAGATATTACAGTGTGATGGAAAATGATGTTTATAAGGACTGATGTTCAGATACTAGAATCTTATCTAAAGGTGCTAGTTCATGTTTAATTTCCTCACATTAAATGCTGAAT
Organism: Taxidea taxus jeffersonii; assembly: GCA_003697995.1. Taxonomy (NCBI): domain Eukaryota; kingdom Metazoa; phylum Chordata; class Mammalia; order Carnivora; family Mustelidae; genus Taxidea; species Taxidea taxus. Next base: position 8,776 of record RCUC01044377.1, read on the forward strand.
TTGAGCTCCTTCTTCTCTGAACTCATTGGCTAGTGGTCTGCAATGACTAATTCTAAGTGTCTCAATTTAGGATAATGGAACTGGAAGGCAACTCTAACAGCAGCCAAATAATTGTTAAGTGTACAAGCCAATCTAAGATCTAGTCATAGGCCAATACAGAAGAATGAATTGGTGAAGACACATAAATATTGGAAACTTATAGGTTCTTTGCAAAATCATAGTGTCAAAGAGAAACAAGCTGTACACATAAAGATGCTATTACAGAAAACAATGTGAGGCAGTACATGAAAAGGAAAATGTATTTTACAGGTAGATTAAACTTGTGGAATTATTAAAACATACAACTGTTGCTTAAAATAATTCAACTCTTAATTAAGCTAACAGAAGAGATACTAAAATGTTAATGATATTCAGTATTTGTAGGAGAGCAAAAACAACCCACATCTTAATTACTTCTCTAACTTTATCTTTGCTGCAAGTACTAATAAATGAATAAAATTTTTCAATACTGCTGACAGGAAAAGTTAATTAAATGTACAAATAGCTACCACATAATATAAATCCTCTTCAAAGCCACTGTACATGAAGGTAAAAATTAATTGTTCAAATTTCAGAAAAAAGATCAAGACATTTGGGGGTTCTTTATATGAATGAGAAAAACTAATCAAGTAAGAAGAAAACCTTTTTATAGCCTACATGAAAATCTCTTCCTATTTCATCTTAAATGTGTTATTTGGAAATATTCTATTTTTGGTACCATCTCTGATCTTTCAAAATGAGTGAACACTCAACTTATTCCCTGTCTAGTCCTGATTAAACTTAAAAATAAAAAGCCAACAAATTTTCCTACATATAGCTCTTATGCTTTCAGCTTATAAACTTAGTTTAAAATGAGATTAATTCAGGTTTTTAGACAATATAAATATTTAGGAATTTAAGAAAGTGAGTTCATTTAATTGAAAATATGTAGCTAAATAAAACAATTATGCTCCAAATATATTTCTACTGAGAATGGAAATGCAATACATGTAAAAATCTTCTTAGAAAGTATCCTAATTAGTGATCTTTCTATTTAGCACAAATAGCAACTTCAACAGCCAATGTAAAAACTGCCTGTGTCCAAATAAATTTAATTTAATTAACCACACTGCTCCTCTCCAACATTTACACAGATCATTAATGATCTTCTCAGCAAATTTAGGATGACAAACCTGCTTCTTATAATTGGGCTGCCTCTCAAACTACCTGAATATGCAAAGAAATTTGTCATGCAAAATATACCAGCTCTCTTTTCCTATCCTTACTGCTCTATGATTATGATGTAGGTAATCTTGTCTCCACTACTAATAGGGCTGAAATATCCATGCCTTCAATAGCAATATGGTATCTAGTCTCAAGAGTACTGTTGCTACTGGTAGGGAATTACAGAATGAACAGAGTTACTCCTCTGAAGAATTTGGCTCCATGATCTTATGAATCCGACCTGGTAATGTCAAATTTTTAAATATGGTGTAACCTTCCCATGAAGGCCACTCTGTCACTGATGTATTGATTGTGTGCAAGATAATCACAAAAATCGGGTTGCAAAGGACTGGCAGAGTCTAAAAAATGACTGTTCATCTCAAAAGTTGAGGCAACTTCTAAGTAGGTCTGGGAGGCTAAAATGTGGATACTCCATGTACTAAAAGCTTAAGTCAACATGGTATAATGTAATATTTTATGTATAATGTCTATGTACAAAATGTAACATCAAACACACACACACACACACAGTGTGTCCAAGTTAAAGAACTTCACATGTATTTTGGGTAATACCTATCTTACACATAACCAATGATCACTTACTAAATAGCAAATATACGAGTTTTAAAAAAATAAGTGATATTTCATCTGATCAAAAAACAAATGCATATTAAATGTTTCCCTGATATAATTTTGTAGCCACAGTAACCACACATCATCTTTGACAGAATTTGTCCTGTGAATACCAAATTTATTTTATTTGTCCATAGCTCCCTTTATTCTCTAAGTTTCCTGAGGTCAGAGAACTTTTTTTTTTTTTAACTTCTGTACTTTCAGAGGAGAACACTGGTCTAGAGTACCAATTCAATGAGAAATTCGTGCTTAGATTAAATCCTTTGAAGTTAAACTACATGAGAAGATAGAAATTAAAGCTCATATTTTAGTTGACTTATGGTTATTCTTAGAGTTTACTCTAGGCTCACTTGTCTCATATTTGCACATGAAATACATCAACCATACAGAGTTAGCCAAAATGATATGAATATTCTTTAATAAGTAAATGGACATAAATAAGGTATTTTTGCACCTGACAAATCAATTAAGATTCTATGTTCTGAACACTGTACATTCTTAAACACATAAATAAATTTTAAGCCAATAAATTTTAGTGGTGATTTTGATGACAGTTTAACACTGGTGATTTGTGCCTGTATATATGCAAACTCATTCTCCCTTCAGCATTTCTCTGGTTTTTCTTCCATGATGGAACACAGTACCAGTACTGAGAAAAGGTGAAATTCACATATTATGCTGTATTAAATCTATGTCACTCAATATAGAGTCTCACCAATTAAAAAAAAATTTTAAGTAATTTTTGAAACATTCATAGGTTTATGGGAATGCAAATAAATCTCATGAACTCAGTGCTATTATATGCAAAAGAGTACACTAATATACTAGTACAGTTATTATTCAATGATTATCAGAAAGCCAACATGGTTATTCAAAAGTATACTTTCAATATGTGCTGCTTTATTTATTTGAATACATATCATATATTCAAATGTTAATATTCCTAAATATGCTGATATATGCTTTCAAATGAAATGGCACCACAGTTAAAACTTGTCCTCTTGAATATAAACAGTAAAGTGGTGCTCCTTAATGGTGAAAGAAAAAGGGACTGACATGGGTAATTATGAAGTTTTGGGACTCATTGATTTATTTATCTCTCAGCATCACAAGAAATGATATACTTTAAAACTTACATAAATATTCAAATGTGAGGGGCAGTTAATTTCCTCATCTTTTGACCAATGCTACAAGCTCCATGATAATACTGTTATATTGAACATCTTTAGAGAAAGCTCTGCCAGCTCCCATGCTATTGTGCCATACTCTATCAAAAGCAATGTCTGGCCAGAATCTCTACTGAGAAGACTACCTTATAGCAAGACAGAAACATGCTTTCTGATGCCAACTTCCTTTCTGATAAATACCAAGTAAAAGAAGATTTGCAAGAACTATCCTGACATACATCAAGCTCTTACTGGCTTCACAAAAGCATTTTCAGTACAGTTAAGGAACTGGGTTAAGTCAGACACTGTGTTAATGGCTTCTAAGAGTTTTCATAAACATGCTAAAGGCTAGAGTTCTACAGTTGTATAGGTAGGGAAGTCCCATTGGAACCTATACTCCTGAAAGCTTTTAGGAAATAACCACTTTAGCATATACATCTTTATCTCCTACATAATATTTGGCACGGTGCTGCTCAGTTAGCATGGAGGTAATCAATGAACACAAAAAGAAAGAGAAGATACATTGCATCAAATACCCAGAGTTACTTTATCTATCCAACCTAGCCTTGACTATTATTTCAAAAATAATACACAGACTAGGAGCACCTGGTGGCTCGGTGGGTTAAAGCCTCTGCCTTCAGCTCCGGTCATGATCCCAGGGTCCTGGGATCGAGCCCCACATCAGGCTCTCTGCTGATCAGGGAGCCTGATCCCTCCCCCTCTACTTGCCTCTCTGCCTACTCACGATCTCTTTCTATCAAATAAATAAATAAAATATTTTTAAAAAATACACACACTGTGTCAAAAGATGGCTGCTAAGATCAGGAAAAAAATCTCCTAATGGAAAACTTCAGGAGACAGTCATTCAGGTAGAGTTTGCTGGCAGGTGAATCTTTCAACACATGTCTAAGTCAATGTAACATTTTAGTATATTGTAATTTAAATAAGATCATGGTAATACTATTATTGAGTACTTTCTATTAACAAAACATGGGGGCAGAACTCAAGACATAAAATTCTGAGCAGGATGTATATTCTCTTAGGTGGTGGGAAAACAGGATACTACACAGGAATGTAAAATAAAACAGAAAGGAAAGTAATTTAGGCTACTCTTTCAGAGTATGCTGCTAGTCCAGATGATGATACCAGGGGTCACAGGATATTATTTAAATGGCATCAATTCAAGAGGCAACATGAGCTGAAATTGAGATGCAGGTAAAATGAAATATGTGTAAAGTATGTATAGATTTGAATAGTTTTGCAGGCAATGAATTTCAGATATAATAATTCAGTCATACCTTTAGATCATTTAAATTTTTTTTAAAGAGGCAGAGAGTGCCCCTAAGACTGACAAAGCAAATGTAGCTGAGATCTCATGGTGGAAACCTAAGCACAGTAATCAGAATAATAACCCCTAAAGATACCCACATCCTAACTCTAGGAAGCTGTGAAATTTTACCTATAGAGCAAAAGGGACTTTGCATTTGTGATTAAGAAAGCTGAGATGAGAAGACTATTCTCAATTATTCTGGTGGGTCCAAAGTGATCACGAGGATCTTGCCAAGAATGAATCAATAGGGTCAAAGTTCAAAAAAGACGTGTGAAGATGGAAGCAGAGGCTGGAGAGCTGTCCTTTGAAGACGGAGGACAAGACCATGAGGCAAGGCATGGAGGTAGCCTATAGATGCTGAAAAAGGCAAGGATATGGATTCTCCCTAAAGCTTCCAGAAGGAACACAGCTCTCCTAACACCTTGATTTTAGCTTCTAAAACCCATTTTGCACTTCTAGCCCTTGAGAAAAAGGTAATATATTTGTGTTGTTCAAAACCACTAAGTTTGTGATAATGTGTTACAGCAGCAATAGGAGACTAATATATTCAGACTACCCATACTTAGGAGTAGAAGCAGGAATTAGAACCAAAGGAAGGGGAAATAAACTATCAGAAAAATCAGAAAGCATGTTAGAGATGCAGGTGTCATGGCACATATGATTGGGGAGATGGTTAATAGAATTAAAGAAAGAGTTCAAGGAGAAAGAGATCTGAGAAAACTACTAAATCTAAGGACTTTAACAGGGCTTGGCAATTTCTAAGTAAACAAGCTGCATTCATCACCCAGTATATCTTTTTGTCACCACCTTTACTTAATCAATTAAATGAGAGAACAGTATACCAAGATATCTTAGAAATCAGCCAATGATGTCTAAATGAAGCTAGGGTTACTGAAATATAAAGGAAATGTATCCTGAAACATATGAGGTAAAACAAAGTCAACTGGAGAAAGACAACTACCACATGATCTCCCTGATATGAGGAAGTGGAGATGCAACGGGGGTGGGAGTTAAGGTGGTAGGAAAAGTAAAAATGAAAGAAGATGGGATCGGGAGGGAGAAAAACCAAAAGAGACACTTAATGTCATAAAACAAACTGAGGGGGGTGGGGGGAAGAGGGGGTTGGGGAGGGGGTGGTGGGGTTACATCATATGTTTATATAAAGCAAAATTAAAAAAAAAAAAAACAAAGACATAGCTTAGAGGACCAGGGAAATCTCAAGAGTTCTGAGGCGAGCTAAATAAATAAATAAATAAATAAATAAATAAATAAACAAACAAACAAACCACACTGAAAGAAGTCCCTTTAAGAAAGTTCCTGATTGCTCTTTCCAGCAGTGAGTGTAGACTCCTGAGAAACCCCTTTGGTAAAAAGAGCAGTTTAAGACAGTCCTGACATGGATTACAACAGCTAAGTGTATGTGTGGGTTGGATGTAAGTCAAAGATGCTGAATCCCAAGAGTCATGGGAGATGGTTGAAGTAGTACTGGATGATGGTGACACAGTACCCTGCTAAGACTTACGAGCTGGCTTTGATCTGGGGCAAACTCCTTCCATCCCGGGCCTTACTTCCTTTTCTGTGACTGGATGCAGTAGAACAGAGTACTCTCTAAGGTTCTTTTAGTTCTTAAATCCCTTTACACGGGTGAGAATTTTCATTTCCTCTCTCTCCACCAACCCTCTCCTTTAAGTCTTCCCTCTCCTTAATTAATAAATATTTATTTCCTCAAATAAAAGAGGAAAAGGACCTAAAGGGTAGATGAAAAGAGGTGTTTAAAGATGAGTGTGCTACATGGAAGGAACTGCAATATATACAACAGGAATGTGTCATAAAGACAGTTTCTTGCACCAAGTAACCATCTAACATAGAGGCTGGCAATTTTTTGCTATACAAGGCACAACAGTCTGTATTTTAGGATTTGTGGGCCACACTAGGTCTGCATTGCATATTGTTTGTATGTTTGTTTTTTCTACAATGCTCTGAAAAACATAAAAACCTAATGGTCTGCACCAAAATTGGCTGTGGGCTACATGTGTGTCTGCTACATGGGTTACAGTTCGCTAACCCCTAGTATAACAGGTCATTATCAATGTGGACATAGAGAACAAGCATCAGATTTAATATAATGGAATTAAGGAAAATTTAGACAAGGTACTGTGAGACTCCAGATGAGTCTCTCTTAAGGAAATGCTTTTAGGTGCATGATGAGGAACTGTTTGAAGGAACTCCTTTGGCATAAAATTTGTTGTCTTCCAAGGGAAATCATCATAAAGCAAACTGAATGGATGGTGGGAAGGGAAAGCAGGGAACAGAGCCAACACAATCACAGACAAATAAAGCTGAAGACCTAATGTTATCAAAACCTTTGGCTCAAATTATGAACCATCCTTAAAGTTTCCCCTACATCTATGCATTTGGGTTAAAAAACAAATCTATTCATTTCTGTCATAATTTAAGCCATTTGATCCAGATTTTCTGTTCCTTTTGATCAAAAGCATGCTAACTGATACAATGTGAAAGAGATGCCTCCTATCACTAAACTTCCCCCATTTTCTGGCCCCCATCCCATGGCACATGTCATCTTCAGATGCACAACGCATCAGTTACCTTATCCTGAGGCCGAGAAACCAAGGGGAATGGTAAGGCTTAGAGATTAAGCAAGGCTGGGAAATATCTTGGTAACACAGTTTGCAAAGGAAAAAAATGTTTCATTTTGCCGAGGAAAAATGCCTTGAGTCTAAATAATCCATATTACAATACACTGCTTTACCATATAGGTCTGATTTCTATGTACATTTATAACACTGCTTACAAATACTAGCCCTCTGAGAAATGTCTATCTTTGGGAAACTTAAAGGACTTTGCATATTTAGAGAATGCTATTAAAACTCCAAGTTTTGTAGTAGGCTGAATAATGACCCTATAAGTGTGTCCACATTCTAACCCCCAGAAACTGTCCATGTTACACTGAATAGCTTTTCTTTATTTTCAGAAAAAAAAAAAGATCCAACACTTTCAGAAGAAAAATACCTCATGAACACTAATAAATACACTGGAATTTCTCTCACTTTTACATGTATACATGCACATGTATTCCTTATATCTAAGTTACAATAAATACCCACCTTTTCTTGTTTAGTTTTCAGTCAGGCTAAAATGTCTCAATTAGTCCCAAATTTTAAAACAAGATAGGACATGGGCTTTAGCCGTATTCCATTTTTAATCTTTTCTTGACCTTTCTGTACTTTTTAAAAAAGATTTTATTTATTTATTTGACAGACAGAGATCACAAGTAGGCAGAGGCAGGCAGAGAGAGAGGCGGGGGAAGCAGGCTCCCTGCTGAGCAAAGAACCCAATGTGGGGCTCGATCCCAGGACCCTGAGATCATGACCTGAGCCGAAGGCAGAGGCTTTATCCCACTGAGCCACCCAGGCGCCCCCCCTTTCTGTACTTTTAACATTATTTTTTTGAGGTAGATTATGTGTTGTCTACCATCAACTGAGCATCATCATGATGCCTTTGTACTCTTCACTGTTTGCCAAAAAAACCCTATAACTAAAGATTATGGAATCCCTTTGTCTCTATGTTCCAGGGTTATTTTGGCCAGTAAGAGATATCTGCACTTTATTAGGGGGTTGAAAACAAGAATGGGCCATTAGTCTCCATGCCAGTTGCAGCAAAATCAGATGTCAGATATTAAGTCTACAACAGCTCCTAATGAGCTCTTCCTGTGAATCACCTCTGAGGTGCATAAATAACCAGCACTGGCTTCCCACCCATCCCAAGGTCTCACCTTGTGAACTCAAAGAGTAGCTTCCTTGACCTGTCTTCAATCCTTCCAATGGTTGTACAGTCCTCTAATTCCTTGAGCTGAAACCCCTCCAGCTTGCAAAACCTGCAGTGGCTTCTGTTTTCCTAACAAAAACCCTAATACATACATTCACTGTTTCTATTAGGCTTATGAGATCATGTTTTTTTGCTATTTGAATCACAAATCATCTGGATCAAGAAGTGAGTGGTGGAACTCAATACTGCACTAGATGATATTTATCAGCAACACTGAAGTAGGGGAAAATATACAAAGTATTAGTCAGTTCTAATCCAGGTTATATAACCAATTCACTTAAGTCAGTCACTTCCTCAACAAAGACATCAGGTTCCTCAACTCTGGGGGGTCGGGGGGAAGGGTTGGGGTGGCTGGGTTATTGGACATTGGGGAAGGTATGTGCTATGGTAAGTGCTGTGAATTGTGTAAGCCTGATGATTCACAAACCTGTACCCCTGGGGCTAATAATACATTATATGTTAATAAAAAAAAAGAGACACAGGCATAGTTTATCCCAAGGGTCATTTCCAGAACTAATCATTTAATTATATATGTATTGATGGTATGTCAGTGACAAATCCTCTGACTCCATGGCAGAGAAAACTATCCATATGAGCAAAATAAAAACACAATCCCAAAACTGTTTAGGATTTTCGTAAATTTTGCTAAGTCTTCTGTTTATACTATGATTACACTAAGAGCATAATTTGAGTAGACAGTGTTTTATCAAACACAAACCACCTACTGATAAAATACCTTAATTCCATTCAACTTTCATATCTAAATATAGAATCTATATTACTATGATTATGTGTTAAGTCCCAATGGTAAATATAGAGCAAAAGTTTTCAGGGCACCTGGGTGGCTCCATCAGCTAAGCATCTGATTCTTGATTTCAGCTCAGGTCACAATCTCAGGGTTGTGAGACTGAATCCTGCTTCAGGCTCCGTGCTAGGCATCGAGCCTGCTTAAGAGTCTCTCTCCCCCTCTCCCTCTACTACCCCCTACCCTGGTCAAAAAAAAAAAAAAAAAAAGTTCTTCATTCATGGGAAGAAAAACTAAGAAATCAAAATCTAATTAAAGACAGTCTAATTTAATCCTTTCTCTTGTATAAATCAAATTTAGTAAATCATAAACATTTAACAAAAATGCACGGCTATTATTAAGTTACCAAAATAGAAAAGAATGAATGCAGGTCTTTTAAGACTTTCTTTCTTTCTTTTTCTTTCTTTCTTTCTTTGAGAGAGAGAGAGAGAGTGTGTGTGTGCAACTAGAGGGGGAGTGAAGGGGGAGGGAGAGGGACAAATTGACTCCATGCTGAGCTTGGAGCTGGATGTGGAGTGGAGCTCCATCTTATGACCCTGAGATCAAGATGTGAGCTGAAATCAAGATTCTGACACTTAACCAACTGTGCCACCAAGGCTCCCTGAATGCATGCAGTTCTTATTGTTACAAATGAACATATAAAATCTAGGAATAGGTATATTTTATTTTGGCTCTATAGTTATCCTAAACAAGTAATTCTGCATCTTGGATTTCTGAGGACAGTAATGATCTTATACAACTGTTAAAAATCTTCTACAAAGAGGGCACCTGGGTGGCTCAGTGGGTTAAGCCTCTGCCTTCAGCTCAGGTCATGATCTCAGGGTACTGGGATGGAGCCCTGAATCGGGCTCTCTGCTCAGCGGAGAGCCTGCTTCCTCCTCTCTCTCTGCCTGCTTCTCTGCCTACTTGTGATCTCTGTCTATCAAGTAAATAAAAAAATAAAATAAAATAAATCTTCTACAAAGATGATTCATTGTTTATATAACTGCATGGGATTTTAAGTAATTTTAAAACTTTCATAAACATTTACAACTAAGAATATCTCTTGTTAGCAATGAGTTACTATATTTTATTGCAAATATTTGGACTTCATAATGGTATGTGCCTGGCTTAAACTTCACATTAGCTTACCTAAGATTGCTGTATTTGTTTTAGCCACTTTGCTAACAGAGGTTTAGGGAAGTCTTAATAAGCTTACAATATATTTTACAGGACAATTTTAGTTACAGATAGTCACAAAATACAGTAGGCACAAAATATAGATGGTCACAAAAAATTCCTTTAGTAAAGGAAGAAAACATTAATTAGCACGAAGAAATAAATTCACTTACCCAGGTCATATCTTATGATATCTTAGGCATCTTACATACACATAAGACATGTTTCAAATTATGTGATGTATCAGGTTTCTCAAAAAAAAAAAATCTTTGGATTTAAGTATCCTAAGACGCAGATATTTGCATTTTCTCAGTCAATACTCTTTCTTTAAGGGAATAATTGATTAGTTTATAGTATAACATTGGAGCAGTTTTAAGATGATGAAAAAATCCAGATTTCTTTGTGGCACAGACCTACAATTCACTGACAGGCAGTGATTTAGTAGTATGCTTTCATGGTTTTTGCAGAGCTCCTGCACTCTGAAGTAAATAGCAAGGATACAGGCAAGTAAAACTATGGCACCTAGTTTTAAAAGACTTCCACTGATTCCCTAGATATAAACTGAATTGGAACTTTGAACACACTCAGTCTTACTTACCTTCAAAGGTTTCAGAAATACCTGGTCTATAACCAGAGAAACTACTGGGGGCATAACTGAAGTTCAGAAGTTAGAGGTCATGCTCAAGAAAACAGTCAGAGTAAGTCAGAAGAAATTTAGTCTTGTTTTGGTCAGGAACTTAAATGTTAATCTTAAAATCACCTAAAAATTCCATGAAACACCTGAAAATTAACTTACTTTATATAGAGAATTCATAAGAACCAAGTTACGAATCATTAGCCCTTATATCATATAAGAAACAATCAACATCAGTTAGGACTCAGAAACTGTCAGGCCTTGAACAACTTCCAGAGTCCCAAATGGAAGCATATATATGTGTAACCATATATTCTCATACAAAATATAAGTAATGAAATAAATGAAATTTTTATTTCTGGCCCCTCATTTTGGGAAATTATCTTAGGGAAATACAGCTATTCTTACTGATAGTTTTACAATACAGAGTACTTATTCCTTATTAAACAGTGGCTTTCTATGCCCATAATTTGTTTATGTTATAGATTACACACTTAAGGTCATATACCTCTTCAAGCTCTAATACATTTGTTTCCCCAAATAATATTAATCCTACTTTAAAATGGAAAATTTAAGGCTTTTTCTAAGTTTTTATTTGAATTACACTTAGTGAACATACAGTTAAGTTAGTATCAGGTGTACAATACAGTGAATAAACACTTCCATACGTTACCCAGTGGCTCATCACAAGTGCCCTCCTTAGTCCCCATCACCAGTTTCATCATCCCCTCATCCATCTCCCTTCTGGTAACCAGCAGTTTGTTATCTAGAGTTAAGTCTATTCCTTCCTTTGACTCTTTTTTACCTTTATTCATTTGTTTTCTTTCTTAAATTCCACATGTAAGTGAAAAAATAAGGCTCCACATCCAAAAAATAAGCCTTCTCAAAATAGAAACTCCTCTTGTCCTTAACGTCTTGTAAATCCAAAATTATGCCTTCAAGTATATTCTAAACAAGTTACAACTTTTCTTTCACAAACCTTTTCTAGTTTGGAACTACCCCTTACAAAACCCAATTTGAAGCTTCCTGGCATGACTAAGCTATGCCTCTGGCATCATGATTTATCTCACCATTTGATTTGTAATTTAAGCATCAGTAGTTGAAATCATGATCAAAAGTGAAAAGGTGCCTAGAGCTTTCAGGCAGTCATGATAATTATGTACATTACTAAACTGCTCAATCATATCTAGACCCACAATCCTGTCACCATTTACAAGTCCAATGATCTTAAAACTCTCCCTACCGAAACAGAAAATTGCTTGCCAGTAAAATGACCTGTCCATCATTCCATTACATGTCAGTTCAACATTACAAAAAGGTCATCTTCCAGAGGAGACTTAGAGACCCTCTCTTGTGAAAATTAATTATTTAGCTACTTGCCTAAATCCTAATATACAATGAGTAGCAATATGGATTTGGGGGGAAAAGGCACAACACTGAAATGAGGATATTCAAAACCAAAATGAACCCCATTTCTTTTCTCGTTTAAGATAACATGTCTCTTGTTTCACAGTAAATGTATACATTTAATTATGTATCCTCTGCTTGGTGTATGTCTGATAAAACTGGTTTAGAGATGTCTCTAAATATATTATATATTATGTTGATTATGCTAATAGTCTCCTGTCAGTGTTCTGGGAGATTATGGCAACCTGTTGTTCTTTCAGCATGGTCGCTTCTAAGCACCTTTCCCCTATCCATCATCTTGAAAGGCCTGTCTGATACATGGGTGACCCACTGCAGGAGTTCATGATTATTGACTCAAAGGTTACAGTGTATGAAATCCAGTATTGAAGGCCGTAGAAGTGACAGTGTGGGAGGATATAAGGTCATAAGAAACACTTGTTTTTTCTCTGTGTCTTCCTTACACAAACATCATTTACAATACATTTCAAGAAACATCACTGAGTATATATAAAGAATGCTGCTGATCTCTTTACCATCATTATAATACCAGATAAGAAGTTTTAAGTTTTATGAAGAATTATCTGATTAAATTCTATATATGTGCAAATGAATAAGTTTCTCTACATTATCTTGGGTTTAGAAATGCAATACCTTACACTGGACTTTATCATTGAATTATTCTTTTTTTTAAGTTACAAAGTTTTAATTAATTTATTTATTTAAAATTAACATATAATGAATTATTTGTTTGAGGGGTACAAGTTTGTAAATCATCAGTCGTACACAATTCACAGGACTCACCATAGCACATACCCTCTCCAATGTCCATCACCCAGCCACCCTATCCCTCCTCCTCCAGCAACCCTCAGTTTGTTTCCTGAGATTAAGAGTCTCTTAATTGAATTATTCTTAATAACATAATATAGTTCAGATTTACTGAACACTGAATATGTATCAGATAATATGCTAAATGCCTTACTTGTATCAACAACAATATTCTAAGAGATGTCCTATTACTGCTCTTAATCCACGTGCAAGAAAACTAGACTATGGAATCTAAGTAGTTTTGTAAAGCCTCGCAACTCGTGATGGAAGAGAACTTCAAATTTAGGTTTCCTCTTGAATTGAGAGCTCAAAGCTAATTTTGAAAAATATACTGTTTTCCTTAAGCCCACTAGTTTTTTGTTCTGTTATTCATCATCCTTTCGCCCAACCACTGACTCCTCCATTTCCATAACACCTTTCCTCCATTCAACAGTCACATTCTCCCTTCTGTCCTTCCTACCAAAAATAATCTTCATATAAAGCATCACTCTTCCAAGATCTGTGTGTGATACATGAAGTAACCATTTAGTCTCAAGACTATAAGTGTCATACTAGAATTCCAGTCATTGTTGAGCCCATGTAATAGGCTACAATCAAAGGAGAAGAAGACTTCCTTGGGTTCATTAAATGTTATCAAGTAGGCCACAAGGTAACTGGGAGATAAGCCTAATGTGATACAATGCACTACTATTTCTTTTGTAATGCTCTTGAAAACAGCACTTCCAGCATTAGGAAAACATTGGAGGATTAGAAAAAAGATGCAGTCTGAGAAGAAACTATAGCTGTTCCTGGCTTCCTGTATACTTTGTTGGAAATTAACTTACAGACTGAAACACAAACTCAAAAGATGATGTATTTGAAAATTCAGTTGGAAAACTATTATTCCCTTAATTTCAGGAATTTGATTAAAACTTGGAATTAAATAAACATGAGATAAGGCTTGTCAGGATGGTGTTTGGTGATCAGATCTATGGTTTATAAACGAAAGGATGAAACTGAAGTCCTAAGAGCAAGTCTCGCCAAAGCATCCTGGATATTAGGTCAAACTTTAAGATGCAGTCTCCAAATCCTGAGATGCAGATTGCAAGGGCTAAGAGATGCATCCAATCATTGGTACTGGCCAACAAAACAAAGACAGAATCACAGCTAGATTATGGTCCATGAATCATCTTTCAGATGCTTGAGACAAAAGCAGATAGCAGTGCACATGCAAAAGTCTGGTGCCAGTGTAAAAGATTTAGGACACAAATAAGACAAAAAGCAATGTAGAAACTATAGACTAGGGCCCAACAACTGTGTCCATGGATCCAGGAGAGGAAACTGGTTTCAGTAACCCCTTCAAGGGGGGTGATATCTACTATTATAAACATGGGACTATGGAGCGCCTGGGTGGCTCAGTGGGTTAAAGCCTCTGCCTTCAGTTCAGGCCCTGATCCCAGGGTCCTGGGACCAAGCCCCGCATTGGGCCCTCTGCTCAGCAGGGAGCCTGCTTCCCCTTCTCTCTCTGCCTGCCTCTCCACCTACTTGTGATCTCTGTCTGTCAGATAAATAAAAAAAATAAAAATCTTTTTTAAAAAATGGGACTATGTAATTTCCTTGCTGGCTTTGAATAACTTTTGTGATTTGTGTGAAACAGCATTTTGTGGCAGCCTTGCCCACTCCCACAAAGCAAATATGACCCTACAGTAATTGGGTATTTCAGTTGAAAGCCAGTACTGCAAAGAAAACTTTCTATGTAACAAAATGGCATCACAAGTTCTCTGTAAGATGTTTAAGTCCAGATCAAAGAGACTTCTCTGTGTATCCACAGGGAGAAGATGGTGAAAGATAACTAGAGAGGAAACTAGTATTTTGATTATGTACCTATTTGTGACAGGGACCAAACTATGCTATTTATGTTCTATATCCCATTTAATTCTCACCACCATCACAAGAGGTTACCACTTTAACCACAATTTATTCAGAGTAGAAAACATTGTTCCAAAATATTAAATTTCTTGTCCAGAGTGACACAGTGAAAAGGAGTAAAAAATATTTCGGACTTGAAATGGCAGAACCATTCCAAAAATACACAACAAAACAAAACCAAGCAAAACCAAAAAACAATGCGCCTTGTGGCACCATGAAAAATAAAAACTTCCTCTATCCAACATCCAGCTGAAAGAGGCTTGACTTCTGGTTTCACCTTCTGCATACAGAAATTTGGAAATTATCATTCCTCTCTGTACAAGAAAAAGCTAGACAGTGAAAAATCAATGACTTTCTTTGGACCCACCAAAGAAATGAGGGACCAAGGCAGACTGCCATCCTGAATCCTAGAGAGTCATACAGAAATTCACAGCCAAGACAGGTTTACTTGGGGCAGAAGACAATAGGGCCATAAATTGCTAGCAACACTTCAAATGGCAATTGTGACTAACTGTTGGAGGCTGAATGTGGACTGGAATAAAAGTGAGGCTAATTGAACATTAAAAAAAGAAGAAAAATATTAAAATACAATACACGAAAACTAAACAAATGTGAGAGAACACTACATCAAAAACTAGTGATGTACTATATGTTAGCTTATTGAACATAATAAAAATACATAAAACACAAATTTATATGGGCTTTATCTGCAAAAACTCCTTACAAATTCTTTTTTTTCCTCTTCTTCTTTTTTTAAAAGATTTTATTTATTTATTTATTTGACAGAGATCACAAGTAGGCAGAGAGGCAAGCAGAGAGAAAGAGAGGAGGTAGCAGGCTTCCTGCTGAGCAGAGAGCTCAATGCGGGGCTCAATCCCAGAACCCTGAGATCATGATCTGAGCCAAAGGCAGAGGCTTTAACCCACTGAGCCACCCAGGTGCCCCCCTAGGAATTCTTATAGTAAAGATGCAAGAAAGGTCCCATCATGGCTCGACAGGGGAAGAGGAAGAATAACCATTAGGAAAGGTTTAGAACATTTTGTACAACAAAGACCTACTTTCCAAGGAAAAGATTTTGTGAGGCTTATCTCTGCTGAAGGAAGGTCAGTCTTCCACTCTAGCCTTCTCTAGAAATCCTGTGTCAAATAAAGTGAAAAAAAAAAATAAAACACAGCTAAGAAATAGAATGGAAACACTGCAGCCAAGGAGGGCAGTAGGGGGAAGGAGTGGGGGAAAAGTTATCACATTGGAAAAACAATTATGAAGATAACACCGTAGACAAATAGGCCCAATAAAAGAATGAGATTTAATCATAAGATTATGATCATCATTCCATACTCATACCATCCTCATACCATACCACCACACCAACAAGGTCTAGTATAATGATAGAAGATTACAACTGGTAAGAGGTACAAGACAGACTACTCTGAAAATGAATACTTAGTAAAAACTAAAGACAACATGAAAACAAAAACATAGACAGTAGAGGAATTTGGAGCCTTTAGTATCTATGGATACAGCTGTTCCTACACATACACCAACTACCACCCAGATTAACATAAATCCTCATATTAGAAAGCCTATTTGCCTCAGGTCCTAGTACCTGATACAACATTCCCAGCTTTCACCAAAAAGTTACAAGGCATGCCAAGAGGCAAGGAATAAAAAAGTAGTCTAAAAAGACAAAGCAACAATTATAATGGGACACAAATATGACACAGACAATGGAATCATCACATGAGAAATTTAAAATAACTATGATTAAAATGTTAAGGCCTCTAAAGAAAAAACTAAGCAAAGCAAGAACATATGAGTAATACAAATACTGAGATATAAACTCTTAAGAAATAATCAAATGAAAATATTAGAAATCAGAAACACCATAACATAAATGAAGTGTGCTCTTAACAACTTCATTAGTAGGCTTGAAAAGGCCAAAGAAAGAATCACTAAACCTGAAGATATGTTCATAAAAGCTTCCCAAACTAAAATGCAAAGAGAATAAAATATGAAACAACAAGAACATTCAAGAACCAAGGGACAGTTTCAAAATGAGTAACATGTAATTGAATTACCAGAAGGAAAAAGGAAAAGGAAAAAGAAAAGGAAAGAATTGAGCAGAATAAATATTTGAGGTAGTAATTACCATGAATTATCCAAAACTAGGGACAGACATGAATCAGAGGTCCAGGAAGCTCGGTGGACACCAAATATCTAAAGCGCTACATCCAGGTATATCATACTGAAACTGCAGAAAACCAGAGAAAAACTTAAAAGAAGCCATGGTGGAGCATGGTAGCAGGGAGGCAGTACCTAAGAGGAGCCAGGACAAGAATTACAGCACACCTCCCATCAAATACCATACAAGTAAGAAGAGAGTAAAGTATTTATTTTTTTAAAGATTTTTATTTATTTATTTGACAGACAGAGGTCACACGTAGGCAGAGAGGCAGGCAGAGAGAGAGGGAGAAGCAGGTTCCCTGCTGAGCAGAGAGCCCGATGCGGGACTCGATCCCAGGACCCTGAGATCATGACCTGAGCTGAAGGCAGAGGCTTTAACCCACTGAGCCACCCAGGCGCCCCGAGAGTAAAGTATTTAAATGATAAAAGGAAAATAAAACCCACCAAACTAGAATTCATTATCCAGTGAAATTATCCTTCAAAGCTAAGGAGAAATGAAGTCCTTCTCTGACCAAAAAAAAAAAAAAAAAAATGAGGTATTTCATTGCAGCACACCTTCCCTGTAAGAAATATTAGAAAAATTTTTCAGGAATAGCTAAAATAATATGGATCAGAAACTAAGTTCTACATGAAAAAAGAAAGAGCATCAGAGGTGGATAAATAAAGGCAAAATATTTTGTTTGTCTTACTATTTGATCTAAACTTTTAAGTATTTAAATTAATAACAGTAAAATTGTATTGGGTGGTTATAAACTAAGGATAAGTGGAACAAATGACAATGTCAAAAAAGGGAAGAACTGGAATGCTCTTTTCTTTTTTACTACATAAATGTTGTTTATTGCATGGTCATATGACAATTTTATTTTTTTTATTAATTTTTTATTATGTTCAGTTAGCCAACATATAGTACATTAGTTTTTTATGTGTTCAGTGAATTATTAGTTGTGTATAACACCCAGTGTTCATCCCAACACGTGCCCTCCTTAATACCCATCACCTAGTTAACCCATCCCCTCACCCCCCCATTCCTTCTGTAATCCTCAGTTTGTTTCCCAGAGTTCAGAGTTTCTCATGGTTTGTCTCCATCTCTCATTTCTTCCCATTCAGTTTTCCCTCCCTTCCCCCCATAGTCCTCTGCACTATTTCTTATGTTCCACAAATGAATGAAACCATACTATAATTATCTTTCTCTGCTTGACTTACTTCACTTAGCATAATCCCCTCCAGTTCCATCCATGTTGATGCAAATGGTGGATATTCATCCTTTCTGATGGCTGAGTAATATTCCATTGTATATATGGACCACATCTTCTTTATCCACTCATCTGTTGAAGGATATCTTGGCTCCTTCCACAGTTTGGCTCTCGTGGACATTGCTGCTATGAACATTGGGGTGCAGGTGCCCCTTATTTTCACTACATCTGTATCTTTGGGGTAAATGATTAGTAGTGCAATGGTTGGGTCATGCAGTAGCTCTATTTTTATCATCTTCAGGAATCTCCATGCTGTTTTCCAGAGTGGCTGCACCAGCCTGCATTCCCACCAACAGTGTAAGAGGGTTCCCTCTCTCCACATCCTTGCCAACATTTGTTGTTTCCTGTCTTGTTAATTTTTGCCATTCTAACTGGTGTAAAGTGTTATCTCACTGTGGTCATTTTGGTTTTGATTTTTATTTCCCTGATGGCTAGTGATGTTGAACAGAATTGGGATGTGCTTTATAAATAACAGCACTACAAATGACTAAGTGTAGTGTTATCTGATGGTAGACTGAAACTAGATAAAAAAAATATATGTATTTCAAACACCAGGGAAAGAGCTAAATTTTTTTTAAAAGAAGTAATTGATATGTCAGAGAGGAGACAAAATGGAGCATATAAATGCTCAATTAGAATGAGAAAGGCAGAAAAAGGAGAAAATGAAAAATAAATAAAAACAAAGAACAAATACAACATATATAAAAGTTACAAATATGTGAATGTTAATTCAACTTTTTCAATAATTACATTAAATGTGAATAGTCAAAATGCACCAACTAAAAAATAAAGATTTTTAGAGTGGATCTATAAAAAAGACAAGACACAAGTATATGTTTCAATAAACAACCCACCTTAAACATAAAGAGTCACAGATTACAAGAATAACAATAAAGATATACGATGCTAATAGTTATAAAAAGAAAGAGAATTCTACTTCTGGAATGACAATGTGAGGGACTCTGTAGACTATTCCTTCATAAAATAAGCAAAACTGTTGAAACTACTAAAAAAACTTGGGGTATCTGAAAAGTGTCCTAAAGGAATACAGAAAACAAAGAAACATCCTTTCAAAAATATACACTAAAGGGGCGCCTGGGTGGCTCAGTGGGTTAAAGCCTCTGTCTTCGGCTCAGGTCATGATCCCAGGGTCCTGGGATCGAGCCCCGCATCGGGCTTTTTGCTCTGTATGGGGCCTGCTTCCTCCTCTCTCTCTGCCTGCCTCTCTGACTACTTGTGATCTCTGTCTGTCAAATAAATAAATAAAATCTTAATATACACTAAAACTTGGTATCAACACTGACAGTTGAACCATGACCTGCTCCATTCTTCCCATAACTCTCTCCTCCAGCTCAGCTAGAGAAAAGCTCCATTACAGGTGGGTACGGCCAAAAAATAAGTGCTCCCTCCCTATTCAGCTCCCCATCAAATATATCAAATATTCCACTGGAAGGAACAGGCTGCCAGCATTTCCCATTCCTTCCAATTCCAAGATGAAGAGTCTAAATTGCTTGTTTGTACAACTAGGAAGTTGGAGTAATCCTTTTTTTTTTTTCACTCATCCCTCCCCACTGCAGTTTAACAGAAGCTCTACCCTAAGTATGACAGATTAAGATTCCTGGCATCCTCAACACTCTTGCTTCAGTTCTTTCATAGAACAGAGATCCCACACTGAGAGAGGCAAGGCAAAATCAGAAACTACTGGCTACCCCACACCTGTAAAGAAACCTGAATTCATAAACTTTTAGAAAATTTAATTATTAATTTCAGTTAACACAATCTTCCAAATGTGGTAAACATCTGTAATAGAGAAGTTAATTAATTAATGATAAAGGGGTCAATTTCTCAAAAACGCATTGCAATCCTGACTATATAAGAGTGAAAATCTGATAAAACTGAAAGGAAAAATAAACAAATCCACTTTATATTTGGAAACTCTGACATCTCTATGTCAGTAATTAATAGATCAATGAGGCATAAAAACAGTAAGGGTATATATGATCTGAATGACATAATCAATCATTTAAGCCTCACTGACATTATAAAAATTCCATCCAACAACAGCAAAATACACATTTATCTTAAGCTCACATGGACATTCATTAAGATACACCACATTCTAGGCAAAATAAAACATACCTTAAGGAATTTTAAAAATAGAAATCACTAAATGAATTATGTCAGATAATAGTGGAATTAAATGGGAATTCAACAACAGAAAGATAACTGGAAAATCTCAAATATTTCAAAATTTAATAATGCCCTTATTTTTTATTTAATTTTATTTTTTCAGTGCTCCAAGATTCATTGTAATGACACCCTTTTAAATAATCCATGATCAAAGACAAAGTCTCAAAACAATTTTAAAATATTTTGAACTAAACATAAATGACAACAGAACTTGAACAAAATGAGAACAGAACAAAATTTGTAGGATGCAGTAGGAGGATATTAATAGCATTACATTCAGGCATTAAAAATAAACACCTGAAGTCAATTAAAATGGACTTGGATTTTTTAAATGAAAATTACAATGAAGAAAAATGTTATTGTTTATTTCATTGATATTTATTGAAAAATTTTCATATGCCAGATATTATTCTAGGTGCTGGGGATACAGGAATGAACAAGAAAGGAAAATCCCTCCTATAACCAAGCTGACATTTTAAAAGGGACACTTGAACATTAAACAAGTAAATGAACAAAGAAAATTCTTTCTGATGGCCATGAGTGTGTAAAAAAAGTAGAACTGGGTAATGTGACACGTGTTGGGAAGAAGTAACACTTAGTGTAACTAGGGTCATGGTACCTGAGGATATGACATTCAACACAGACTTTGATGACACTCTATGTATAGTATCATTCTTAAGCCTCTCTTTCAAACTGCTGAGTTTTTTTTTTAATCTTGGGAAATAGGTTTGTCTGTAATTTTTTCACATTCTATTTTATGAAGATATATCTATACGTTGAGACTTACGTATTTAACTTATTCACTTATAGGCAAATTTTTAAAACAGGCACTTCTATATTTGCCTAAGCAAACACAGAGACATGTACAGTATTAAATAACAGAAAAATGCTTTTGTAAAGAGAAAAAAATACTAGTATCAGAGAACAGTATGTATTCTAACAACTTGAAATTTGACATTTTAATTACAACAAGCAAAAAAAAAATCATCTGTGGATATTCAAAATCTTTTATATTCAAGAGGGGAAAATGGTAAGGATCCAAAATTTGCTCAAAATTACATCTTTTGCCAAACTCAAAGGGTTGAAACTTTAATTGATCAGAGAATGATGCCATGGCAAATTAATATAAGTGCATTAAAAACAAGGTTAACTAAGAAAGACAAAAAAAAAAAAAAAAGGTCCAAGTATGCAAATTCTGAGATTCAACTGGGTGCTTGCCTAAACAATCTGTACATAATAGGTTGTTTCATTTTGCAGAGACAAAACTAATAAAAACTAAATAGGTGGGCACACAAATAGCTTTTTCATAGATGAATTTTGTGCCACAGCAGTATTGTTGCTGATCTCTATGATTCAAATATGCCACTTAGTGAAAAATTACTTTTTATTCTGGCATCCTGTGGAATGAGTAATGCACAAAGATTGGTCTCTAACCCACAGATGTGACCTCTCCTCATACCACATATAATTCTCCTAAACACTTCATACAAAGAGAACTACATTATATCTGATGGTATAAACTAGCAGGCCATACAACCAGCAGAACAACTTTAATTACTGACTCACCTTGTAAAATTATAGTAAAGTATAGTATATATACTATATATATATAGTATATATAGTAAAGTATAGGAAAGTAAATTATAAACTCACCTTGTATGAGTTATACCACATGACCCGACATTCTAAGCTTTGACACTATTTCATGGTATGTTTCTGCTTCCTCTCTTAGCTTGTGGTGATCTCAAGCCTTACCTGTCCCAGCCCATTTTTATAGTGAGATAGATGTCTGGTATCCACTGCATTTGGTACATATATAGATCTGAACATATTCCTAATCATGGTATTTCTCATCTTTAGACTTAATTTATTTGTTTCCAATTACTGTGTCCAGTTGGATTTTTTTTTTATTTATATCAGGTAACCAAGCCATGTCTTTGCTTCTCTATTTTGTCATTCTTCCTTTATCTCACCATGTAAATCTAGTGAACTCCTGATTTCTAGGTTGCATCTTCCCACAGCCATCTAAATCCTCATTCTAGCAATCCTCAGAATGAGAATGCTGCCAGCTGTCTGTGAAAAATGAATAGGATTCTGACCATCATGACTATGTATGTTCTATTTCCTTGCTAGGAAAATTAATGCTTCACATACAAATTGTCAAAAGAGCACATTATTCATTATAATAGGCCACACCTTTTCTATGAGGATTATTATAATATTGGCAGCCTTATTATTAACCAGAACATATCATACTCTGGTCTTATTTTATGCTTTATATGTATTGTTATATCAACATGCACTTGCATACAGTTTACTGAATTAAACTGAGATAGGGTTATCAGATTATTTAAGTTGAAATAATTCAAATACGGTAAGCCTCTATCAAACACTGTTTTTTTTAAATCACAACGTATTAGCATGGTATGCTTGCCTGAATATTATTTAAACTCTAAATTTAAATAAAACAAGTTTATTTGGGCTTGAAGATATCATCATTTGTGATCATTATCTATACTTATGAAGAGGGATGATGATTTAACTTCATACACTGAACATTTCTAACTATGAGATCTGACCAGCTAACAGGAAAAAATTTTTTTTTCCAAATGGCCATCTGTACCTATCAGAAATTTCACATCTAATTTCATTAGATCCAGGTGGCAGGAATAATTAACACAGCTATTCATTATATAAGAGATCTAATAGGACAGTGGATGTGAGGAATATGGGTTTGTGAAATAAATTTCAATCAATCTGATATTAACTAGTTTTTTTTTTCCTAAAATAGTTTGGAGGCACCTGGATGGCTCAGTTGGTTAAACATCTGCCTATAGCTCAGGTCATGATCCCAGGGTCCTGGGATTGAGCCCCGCATAGGGCTCCACTGGGCTTGGAGCCTGCTTCTCCCTCTCTCTCTGCCACTCCCCCTGTTTATGCTCTCACTCTCTTTCTCTCAAATAAATACATACATATGTAAAATCTTCATATAATAGTTTACATTCCTTGCTTCTATTCTCTTCACTTTTCCATTTGGCCTACATATTCTCCTCGTCATAGCTAGTAGCATCAACCTCCACAAACATGTTACCAATAGTAGATGACTTTAAATTAGCTGCAGTGTAACACCAACACTGTGAATAAGGTAAGTGAGACTTCAAAGCTGGCTTCCTTGGCCTCCATGTAGCCATCATTTACTACTTTTTTCTCATATTTGTTCTCTGCTTTTCATTACTATTTTTTTGTACAAATCCAACAACTATTATACTATCTTTATCTTATTTCACTTTCCAACCCTATTCAATACATTTCGTGTCCTTAAATTACTCTGAACTCACAAGAAATCACTCCACTTTTTCCTAATCTCACTTTTTAAAAGATTTTATTTGAGACAGAAAGTGGGGGGGCGGAGAATAGAGGGAAAGGAAGAAGCAGACTTCCCGCTGAGCAGAGAGCCTGAGATGGGGTTCTATCCCAGGACCCTGGGATCATGACCTGAGCTGAAGGCATGACTGCATGAAGGCACCACACAGGTGCCCTGCCTAATCTCACTTTTCTTGCACCTTGGTTCACTTTGCCAGCTCCTGAAATGCTGAAGCATTCTAGAGCTTTATCCTGCAACCTCCATTTTTATACCTACTAACACTCAGCTTGAGTGATATCATCCAGGCAAATGGTTTTAAATACCAATTAATGCCAGTGACTCCTTCCATTTAGATATCCTATCTTGACCTGTCCACTGAGTTGCCTGCAAACTTCTTGAAAAATCTATGTAAATTTTGAATGGGCATCTCAAATTTAACACTTCTAAAACAGTAATCTCTCCATCCCCTTGTTGGCCCCACCTCAGTAAATAGCCCCACCACGAACCCAACTCTTTCAAAAATTCCAAAGTCATCCATGGTTCTTTACATATTATGTATTCCTCATCTATGACATCCATTATGACATAAAGTCCTGTCTGGTTCTCCTTCCCAACTGTCACCCAAGCCAGTCTTTTCCTCTCCATCTTTCATGTAGACCTAGCAATTGTCCTCTCTTGCTAGGATGATTTCAGTAGCTTCTTACTCCACAGCCAAATCAATCTTTAAAAATGTGAATCAGATCTCATCATTCTTCCATTTAGTAGATTCCAGTGACTTCACATTACACTGAGAATAAAATTCAAGTTCCAAATCATGACCTAGAGGGTTACAGCTAATTCTCCAACATTTCCTTCTGCCTCACCCCTCCAATCATTGCCCTACAGGCTTTGAAAATGTTTGATTCACTGAATGAATTCTGATCATTACCAATAGACCATAATGACCTTCTTTTTATTTCTTATACGTGTCATGTCTGCTCCTGCTGCATGTCTTTTGCATTCACTATTCCTTTTGCATGGAATGAGCTTTTGCCACATTCTTAAAATAATGGACCCTTTATTTATAGTCAAATTTCAACTCAGATGAGATCTCCTTAAAGAGGTTTCTCCTGACCACCCTATTTGAAATTGGTAACTTTGCCAATCATTTTACTATCTTATTTTATTCACAGCATGAAGTATTATGATAGTTATCTTATTTATTTAAGACCACTAGGTTGTAC
Organism: Taxidea taxus jeffersonii; assembly: GCA_003697995.1. Taxonomy (NCBI): domain Eukaryota; kingdom Metazoa; phylum Chordata; class Mammalia; order Carnivora; family Mustelidae; genus Taxidea; species Taxidea taxus. Next base: position 33,944 of record RCUC01044377.1, read on the forward strand.
CTCACATGAGAAAAACACCTATCATTTTATCCCTAGTGCCTAGAACATTAGATGGCACATAGCAGACCACTCAAAACATTATATGTTGTATGGGTATCAAGTGAAAAAATAATTATTATTATTATATCTTCTACTTTTGGAAGAAAAGGACTACATCATATTTTAATATTTTAATACCCCCCAGCCTATTCTGTTCAACACACAACAAACAATCACTTCAAAAAGCAAACAGCTTTAAGACTCTAAGAAGAGTTTATACAACTTGACAGAAAATAGATTTACTCTTTTCATTTGCACACTTCAAAATGTTTTCTTCAAAAAAAATACCTCTTTAAAATTGTTATCTCTGTAATGACTTAGGCTATTCAACAGCAAAACAATACCAACCAAAAGGCATTCTACTCACTGATTCCCTAATGCTGAAAAAAAAAAAAAAAAGCAATAGTGGAGATATAAATCTCCTCCTCCTTCCACAAACAGTAAAGGTAATATAACCTCTTTTTTTGGTTATAAAGTGGGGTACAAATTTAAAATACCTCATATGTATATACTTCTAATGAATACCAAAATTGTTTTTCAAAAATATTTAACTTTTTCTCATTTAAAGCTCACAGCCTACTAACCCATTCTAAGTATATAAACATATAACCTTATGATCATATAAGTAATATTTAAATTATCTATATAAAATGGCACATGCACTTATATTCATACACATGGGAATCCAGATTCTCACCAACTCTTCATGTATTAATGCAAGTTCACTTCTGTGTTTTATATTTCAACTCCCAGAGATATAGGCATCTAAATTAAATATAACTATGAGTTTGAATCAAAGTTTTAATAATTTGTCACTGAACACTAATTTACAGATGGTGTGGCTTAACTACATGGCAACATGAACCAAGTGTTCTCATTTAAAAAAATAATCTCAAAAAGCATCTAGATGTTTTCCTTAATTCAAAACATCTGCCTGTAACATAGTTTTTCCTAGTCTTGAACTTTTTCTCAGGGTTTCTTCACAAGATAAACATCTGTGATTTAAGCCATGTTATCCACTGGCATATTCCACCCTCTTCTTAATTCCTACCTCTTTCCATTGTGGGGAAAATGGGTTTGATTTTATGACAAAACTGCATAATGGCAAAGTGTGGCACTAGGTACAGGAAGTAGAGGGTGGAAAACTCTATTCTATCCTCACATTACTAGATATTCTGCCTCATAAACTTTCCCTATCCTGCACTCTCAGGGGCCTCCTTTTTGGGACTTTTTCCTCCCTTCCACTTTCAAGTTTTCAACCAGAATTTTCCTCTGGTTGTCAGGCATCACATGAAGATTTGTAGAAAAAATAATCTGACACAAGAGAGCTCCCCAGAAAACTTTTCCATTGCAACCAAAAGGTATCAGTAAGATTCTATTTTTCCAGGGTGCCTGGGTGGCTCAGTCGGTTAAGCCTCTGCCTTTGGCTCAGGTCATGATTCAAGGGTCCTGGGATCAAGTCCCGCATTGGGCTCTCTGCTCAGCAGGGAGCCTGCTTCTCCCTCTCTCTCGGCCTGCCTCTCTGCCTACTTGTAATCTCTGTCTGTCAAATAAATAAATAAAATCTTAAAAAAAAAAGATTCTTTAGGATAAATACCCAGTAGTGCAATTGCTGGGTCATAAGGTAGCTCTATTTTCAATTTTTTGAGGAACCTCCATGCTGTTTTCCAGAGTGGTTGCACCAGCTTGCATTCCCACCAACAGTGTAGGAGGGTTCCCCTTTCTCCACATCCTCGCCAGCATCTGTCATTTCCTGACTTGTTCATTTTAGCCATTCTGACTGGTGTGAGGTGGTATCTCATTGTGGTTTTGATTTGTATTTCCCTGATACAAACGTAGTGATCCAAAGGGGCACGTGTACCCGAATGTTTATAGCAGCAATGTCCACAATAGCCAAGTTATGGAAAGAACCTAGATGTCCATCAACAGATGAATGGATAAAGAAGATGTGGTATATATATACGATGGAATACTATGCAGCCATCAAAAGAAATGAAATCTTACCATTTGCGACGACATGGATGGAACTAGAGCGTATTATGCTTAGCGAAATAAGTCAACTGGAGAAAGACAACTACCACATGATCTCCCTGATATGAGGAAGTGGAGATGCAACGGGGGTGGGAGTTAAGGTGGTAGGAAAAGTAAAAATGAAAGAAGATGGGATCGGGAGGGAGACAAACCAAAAGAGACTCTTAATGTCATAAAAGAAACTGAGGGGGGTGGGAGGAAGAGGGGTTGGGAGAGGGTGGTGGGGTTACATTATATGTTTAAATAAAGCTTAAATAAAATTGAAAACAAAACAAAACAAAAAAAAGATTCTATTTTTCCCACTTTCAAGGTAAATATTATAAATTAAAAATCAAATTCAGGATGATATGAAAACTAATGGCATGCATCCATAAGGTTTACATATTGTTCCTCTGAGTCTGACTTCTTCAAGGTAGGATGATATGAAGTCCGCGTAAGTTTCCAAGTTTCAGAGCAGTCTTATCTTTGAAGTTATGAAGAAACCATAAACAACATAAAACTTAAACCAAAGAATGTAATCAAAAATTAAAATAAATGTACAAATGAAACTCATTATATGTAAGTTTTTATGTGCGGTATCAATTTAGTCAAGCATATGTTCTTGTATAATTCAGAATATGTCAACAGTATAATCACTCAGGTGGTGATCATATGAAAGAAAATGGGATAAATACTACTCTCTACCTACCAGCTGTAATCCAGAACACAAACATCATATTGGAACGGAATCCAATCTCAAATGCAGGTAAACTACAAGGGGATACAAGGTCATCAATAGCTTACTAATTCCTTATTAAATTTAAAAAAATGGATCTGGATTTAGGAATATGCAGAATTTTAGGATATATATGTAAACCCAGGGCCTGAACCTTATCTTTAGAGAATTAATGAGTTAAAATTGAGAAAAAAAATTTCCCTTAAAAATATGAAGTACAAAAAGGAAGAGTGGACCAAACAAACAAAAACCTCCAAAACTAAATAAACAAAAAGAAACCAAAGAAGAAAAATGATTGTTGTATCAACCTCATGCATGCTGCAGAATGAGACTCTCTCCAATTAGCTTCTGTAGATGGTCTCATCTCAGGCAATTAGAGCTAGTTGCACAAAAATTGTCTCATTCAGAGCATGCTTTGAGAGGGTTTACAAGATCCCAATGGAGCTTCCAAACTTGCTTTGTGTTCCTAATTGAAAACTTAGAAGGTAATAACCTCCCCTCAATTCATAGAAAGCCCGAAACCCTAGGATACAAAGCAGTTTCAAAAGAAATTTAAAATAAAATCATGTATCATTAAAAATTGAACAAAACAAACTAAGCATGTCTCCCAAAGCAAAAACATGCCTTTGAAACAAACAGTAAGTCACCACTGTTCATTGCAGAGCTGCATGTCAGTTACAGAGTGGCAGAATGAATGTGCAAGTTGCCAAATTGGACTAATTCATGTTCTGAATTAAAATAAAACACCCTAAATATTGTAGGCCACTTCTATTCACCAGCATTCCTAGGGTTTGCTGTGATATGTCTTAGGAGGCATGGAGGCAACGAGCAGCTGCTTTGGCTCATGCCCCACTCCTAGCAGGCCTCCTTCCATTCAGGATTCATTTCATGCATCTAGTCCTCCTTCATGGAATGACCTACATATGTAAACATGTGGCAAAACCTCCATGGATAAGAAGGAAGAAAAAGCTGCGCAATTCCTATTATAATGAAATAACTAAAAAGCTGCCCTTGTGAGCAGAAGAAAAAAATGCCACCTCAAGATCCACTTCCTAGGATAGCCTCAGTGCTTTTGGCTTCAGTTATTACAATTCCAGCAGGGAAGTATATTCAATAACCACTGGTGGTCAGTTCACTCTGACAGCTGAAGATAAAATTTAATTCTCCCTTTCCAGAGAAATGTAACTCCAACAAACTATTTATTTTATGTAAGTTAAATTCATTCATTTGCTCACATAACAATTAGTCTCAGAATGCTCTGTGCAAGGCCTTGAGTGAGGGTTTGCAAAAAGTATGAATTAAACTATATAGAGATCATCCCTCAAGGAAATTCTGGTATTGGGGAGGAGTTATGACATGCACAAAAATTGCTATGGGAAAATACAGTGTTGTGATGAGCTTCATCAACATGCTTAAATCCAGCAATCAAATACAAATATGTATTGAGCACTAATTATGCAATGACTCTTTCAAGCACAGTGATTCTAAAAGACATATACATAAACACACGATATTTTTACACTCAATGAGCCTGTACTATTTAGTTGGGTAAATAAAAGACAGATGTTAAAATATGCAGCAATCATATATCCTAATCACTTCTGAACTCTCAGCACCTGGCACATAGTGGTTTCTTGATAAATGTGTTTTATGAAGTTATGTATACATACATGCAGATACGTATGTATGTGGATATGTATGAACATATGCATATATGTCATACTGTATTTGTTTAAAAAGTCTGACATCTTTAAAAAATACTCCTATGTTCTTTTGAGGTAGTTCACTGAAATGAGCAAAGGAAGACTCACTCATTGATGCAATTCTCCATTACAAGAACATTTGACAGAACAAACTTGAAACAACTATGAGAAGCAAACACTGACTTTAGGAAGATGCTCTGTGTGAGAGATCTACTACAAAAAGAGGGATTTAGCCCCAAAATCTAGACTTTTATGTCAGATGTACAGTGGGCAGGTCTAAAGCCAAACCACAAAACATAGATCGTATTGAATCCTAAAAATCTATCTTTCCGGGAAGAATGCAGACTAGAAATGCAACATTAGCTATTATTTCTCAACAAAACTCTAATGAAAGTGACTAGAATCACCTTCTACCTCTTCCTCTCTCCACTTATACAATCAGCCCCTAAGTTTTATCAGTTCTTTATTACACTAACAATCAAATTCATATCTTCATGTTCTTTAATACTACTGATTCGATTAATAACTTCTTGGCCTGGACTGTTGGCTTCATTTCCCACCCTCTGGTCTCAGAGCTGTTTCCAATCTACCTGGTTAGACTATTCCTGCTACACACCTGCTTGAATTCCTTCAGTTGTTCCCAAATAATATTGCTATTTCTTCTATGTCATACAAAGCTCTTTGTGATATGGCTCCTATCTATCTTTTCCCATCTTTCCTCCTGACACACTCCCTCCTTTCATCCATGCCGTGTCCAGCTGTCCGTGTATTCCAGCCACATTAACTCTCTCATGTGAAAACCACTGTAGTGTACATCTGTGATAGGCATAATGTCCCTTCAAAGATTCCCACATCCGGGATGCCTGGGTGGCTCAGTTGGTTAAGCGGCTGCCTTCGGCTCAGGTCGTGATCCCAGTGTCCTGGGATCGAGTCTGACATCCAGCTCCTTGCTCGGCAGGGAGCCTGCTTCTCCCTCTGCCTCTGCCTGCCTCTCTGTCTGCCTGTGCTCGCTCGCTCTCTCTCCCTTTCTCTCTGACAAATAAATAAAAATAAAAAAATCTAAAAAAAAAAAAAAGATTCCCACATCCTAATTCCCATAACCTGTAACTATGTTACCTTATATGGCAAAAGTGATCCTGCAGATGTAATTAAGGATACTGAGATGGGGAGATTTTTCTAGATTTATTGTGTGGACTCTAACTGTAATCAAAAGAACGCTTATGATAGAGAATCAGGAGCATGAGAAGTTAAGAAGGAGATGTGACAATGGAAATAGAAGTGAAAGAGAGAAAGTTTAGAATATGTGTCATGGGATCTGAGTTTGGAAGGAGCCACAAAAGCCAAGAAATGCAGATGGCTTTTAGAAGCTGGAGTATGCAAGGGATGAGATTCCCCCCTGGAGGCTTCTGCAAGAATGCAGCCCAGCTGACACCTAGATTTTAGGACATCTGACCTCCAGAACTGTAAGATAATAAATCTGTATTGCTTTAAGCCACAAAATCTGTGGTAATTTTCAAAGGAGCAATAGGAAGTGATGCACTATACTTGTATATATCATGTCACTTATTTGTTTTCCAAAATTTTTAACATCAGAAACAGTATAGAGAGGGTTATTTGTTCATCTTTTTAATCCCTCAAAAACTCCAGTCCAATTTTTTGTTTATAGTGTGCTCTGTGTGAAAATATTTGCTAAATACAAAAGAATAACTAGAATGGAGTAGTAAATATGACAGAACAATGCCTATAGTATTACCAGTTCCAATGTTATGATAGATATATGGGTTTTATAATGTGAAAAAACATGCAGCTCATTGGGGAGGGTATATCCTATGGTGAGCACTGTGAATTGTGTAAGACTGATGAATCACAGACCCCTGAAACAAATAATACATTATATGTTAATAAAAAAAATGCAGCTACCAAAATCAGCAGTCGATAGCAGTTTTTAAAACAATAATTACCAAATTTTACATGTATTTCACAAAAAGTTGTATTGTGAAATACAAATAAATGTATTTCACAATACAGTTCATGGATATGGGAAACAAAGAATGAAGTGATCAAACCCAACAATGATAAATCTTTTCATCTTGTTTCTTTTACCAAAATTTCCTATCATTTAGTTTTTAAAATAACAAATCCAAAAGTCAAATCTCTACAGCCAAATATCTAAACATTTTAACCTCTTTTATAGCCAGGATAACTGATGTCAGTCAATGTTATTGTCTTTTATAGCCAGGATAACTGATGTCAGTCAATGTGATTGTCCACATACTACAGTAGGAATTCCATAGATATTTGTTAACAATTGTATACAGATCCTATTACTTTTGTCCATTGGGAAGATGAAGGAGCTTCAACGTGACATTAGTTCATATGCATAAAAGAAACTAACAAACGAATACAGCTGTACACATTAAATATAAGTACTCATAACTGCAAGGAGATGGAGATTATCTTCAAACTTGAAAAAGACTGTTAGTATTTGTGTATGTGCAATATAATCCTTTTGTTTGAAAAGTTATTTGTTAACAACTAAGTCTCTTGGGAAATTGTCCTTTTATAAAAAATGAGACATGGGGGTGCCTGGGTGGCTCAGTGGGTTAAAGCCTCTGCCTTCGGCTCAGGTCATGATCCCAGGGTCCTGGGATCAAGCCCCACATCGCATCATCAGGCTCTCTGCTCAGCAGGGAGTCTGCTTCCTCCTCTCTCTCTGCCTGCCTCTCTGCCTGCTTGTGATCTCTGTCTGTCAAGTAAAAAAAAAAGAAAATGAGACATGGCCAACCAGGAATTTCCTTTCAATGTGGACCTCATTCTTCTAGAAGAGGCAGATAAGAGCAATTGCTTTATTTGTATTTATAATTGCTTAATTGTATGAAGGAGAGCATGTGTGGTGATGAGCACTGGGTGTTATACACAACTAAATGAATCACTGAACACTACATCAAAAACTAATGGTGTACTATATGCCGGCTAACTGAAAATAATAAAAAATAATTAAAAATTAGTTAATTAGTTAATGAATTAATTTAAAAAGAGCAATTGCTTTTTCAAGACAACTTTGCCTGGTAATTAGTACTTTACATGTATTAGCTTGACCTTCTACCTCATGTTTCATGCCTAGTCCTCTAGGAAATGAGGAAAATCTAAATAGTTTAGCACAGAGCCATCCTCCCATTTTCTTCATTTCTGTATTTCTACCAGCAGCTTTTATTTATATTAGTAAACAACTGGAAAATCTTTCTTGGCTTTTTCCTCCTTTTATTGTCTAAATCATTACAGTGCCAAGACCTTAATGGCAGCGACATATTACCAGAAGGAATTTTTAAAATACTTTATAATATGAAAGTAGTTTTGTTTGTAGCTTGAACTTGATAATACAGGGCTACTAAATGGCATGATTATATACTGGTAAAATACAGTATTTTTTCTGTCTCTTTATTAAAAAACTCAATGAAAATTTCTATTGTAAAATATACCCAAGAAAGAACAGAAACCTATACACTTTTTTTTCAAACCTACAGAAATATAATTGGGTAAAATAAAGACTTGGGAAATACTAAAAATCAATTAAAATAACATCTGAAAAATAATTCATTAGAAGTTTTCTTTCCGTGTTTATTTTTTCCTTTTTGTTTATTCCTGTATTTTCACCAACTCTGAAAAGCCACCAGATGGCATTGGAGAGTCCAACCAATTACTTTACGGAACATATTTATAGGAAAAACTGGAAGAATCTTCTTTTCAAGTTGAAATTGTCCTTTTCTTCTGATGTGAATATGTATTGAAGAAAAAATATGAATTAATCAGAGAATGGAAACCTTTTCTTATCAATGATGAAAATAATTACTCCTTATATGGAATAAAAACTAAATGGAATATGCTTTTAGTAATCAAAGTAAAATGCCAATGAAAGAACTTTACTGAATCCAGGTAGCAATATTAATGGGGAAACGTTTTAGTATAATTAGTAAAATGTAAATGATAATTGAAATAGTGTTTAGGATATCCACAAAAGACTTACAGACAGACACTCTTTAAAGAAATGCTTATATATAACCCTCGGATTTTAAAACTTGGCAAAGTTATCCATTGTCATTGCCTTAAGGCAACATTTTCCATGCAAGGTAGCACTTTAGATATTTTAAGAGACTACAATTCTACAGAAGGAAATCTGCCATAAATAAGCCAAAATAGGCTAAAATACAGTTCAGCACTATGAGCTGCCAAGCCTAATTTCACTTAGATACATCACTACCAGCAAATACCTTATCTTTATTTAAGCATTATAACTATGTACCATGTGCTTTTTAAACTAAAAACAATTTTTTTCTTAATTGAAACTTTGTTTTAAACTGATATCCTCCACCCTGTAGTGTTAAGACAAACTGTGTAGCCTCAAGTTAAATACAGCTATGGAGTATTCTGGCTATAAATTCTGATCATCTAAATCTGTTTGATCAATTTGTAAATAAGTGCAATATGTTACAAAAGAAAATTTGTGTAGCACTACTGCATATTTATCATTTTGTATACTGCATATGTACCAAAGGTATTCAATAAATGCTTGTGAAATGAACAAAAGAATACATTTCGATTTCTAGTGATGATGATGTAACTCAAAATTTTTCATTTATGAAAAAGGAAACTGAGGTTTGAAAGGTTCAGGGACTTGTCTCAATCAATCTAACAGGATTGAAATCCTAATTTCTTAATTTCCACTTCTGTAAGTCTTGTAATACTCACCAAAACAATCTAAACTATTAAGGAGGACACATGTTATGAGCACTGGGTGTTATACACAACTGAAGAATCATTGAATGCTACAACGAAAACTTATGATGCACTATATGCTGGCTAACTGAACATAATAAAAAAACATGAAAAACTACTTCTGGAAAAATAACTCAAAGCATGTGTTTTCGGTGCTCATCAATGTAGAAAAAAGTTGACATGTCACTATCAGTTACTGTAGAAATGGCTGCCAATTTATGATAGTCAACATGAGGATTAAACATGACACATTTTGGAGGGTGTTGTTCTTATTTTTATTTGTTATTCATACAATGATCCCTTATTCATTATTTGAATATCCCGAGATAATTCATAATATGAATTATGCTGAGATAATTTTTGAATACTGATTTTCTTATTTTTTCAATTTTTTATTATGTTCAGTTATCCACCTCTATAGTAAGTCAAGCAGAGAAAGTCAATTATCATACCATTTCATTCATATGTTGAACATAAGCAATAGCATGGAGGACCATGGGGAAGGTAGGGAAATCCAAAGGGGGAGAAATCAGAGAGGGAGGTAAACGATGAGAGACTATCTCAGGGTTTCAGAAGGGAAGGGGTGGGGCAAGGGGGTAACCAGATGAGGAGTATTAAGGAGGGCACGTGATGTGATGAACACTGGGTGTTATACTTAAACAATGAACATTGAACGCTACATCAAAAACTAATAATCATGACACATTTTAATACCCTTGTAATAAGCAAGCTTTCTTATTTGTTTATATAAAATAAGAGAATGAAAATTGAATCAGTATTACCCTACTTTCAGGAGATTAGTCTAAGCAAACATTTCAAAGTTAAGTAAAAGAATTTTTGGTTGGAGAAATGTTATCCTTACTACAGTACAATTATTTTCATTATCATAGATGACCAAGAGTTTTACTCTTGTTTTAATTAAATAGAAAATAATAAAATAACTCCTAAGAGTTGGGCAAACTATATAAAACAAACAACACTTATAATATACTGATTATGTATAATACACACACAAACACAACTAAAACCTGACAATAGCTTTCAGATCTCAAGATCATCCCGAATTACTGAAGTGGACACTAAATCTAATGACAAGTATCCTTATAAGAGAAAAGCAAAGGGAGATTAGAGATATAAAGGAGAAGGCCATGCAAAGATGCAGGCAGAGAGACTGGAACTATGCAGATACAAACCAAGGAATACCTAAAACCACCAAAAGCTAGAAAAGACAAGGAAGAATTCTCCTAAAGAGCCTTCAGAGGGAATGTGGCCTTGCTGACACCTTGGATTTGAACTTTTAGCTCCAGAACTGTGAGAGAATATATTTCTATTGTTTTAAATCCCCCAGCTTGTGGTAATTTTGTTATGGCAGCCACAGGAAACTAGTATAACTCCAGACCAATAAATCCATCAGCTCAATATTTTCAGTGATTGCCACAGCTCATATGCTCCAAACTGAACTCATTTCATTGTCTCTCCTGGGGAGGGGGGAAAGGAAGCCCCTCCTCCTAATTGGTGACATAATCAATATAACTTATTATCTCCAAACATTCACTTGTCCACATTGACGTTTCTCTAGAAACATGTTTCAGTCCAGCTGACTGCTTTTCAGGCTCATATTGAGTGTAGCTCAATATGATTTTTATTGAATCCCTGACTGATCACAGTGGAACCCTAATACAGTCTATCCTACCAGGAGTTTTATCTGCTCAAAAACAGATCTGACCATGCCACTGACATGTGTGACCCTTTATAGCTTGACTCTGTGTGTGTTTTTTTT
>ML094833.1:0-27623 GCA_003697995.1 Taxidea taxus jeffersonii
GTCTGCTTCTCCCTCTGACCTTCTCCCCTCTCATGCTCTCACTCTCTCAGATAAATAAATAAAATATTTAAAAAAAAATGGATGAAGGACCTCAACGTGAGAAAGGAATCCATCAAAATCCTTGAGGAGAACACAGACAGCAACCTCTTCGACCTCAACGGCAGCAACTTCTTCATAGGAACAATGGCAAAGGCAAGGGAAGCAAGGGAAAAAATGAACTATTGGGACTTCATCAAGATCAAAAGCTTTTGCACAGCAAAGGAAACAGTCAACAAAACCAAAAGACAACTGATGGAGTGGGAGAAGATATTTGCAAATGACATATCAGATAAAGGGCTAATATCCAAAATCTATAAAGAGCTTAGCAAACTCAACATCCAAAGAACAAATAATCCAATCAAAAATGGGCAGAGGACATGAACAGACATTTCTGCAAAGAAGACATCCAGATGGCCAACGGACACATGAAAAAGTTCTCCACATCACTGGGCATCAGGGAAATACAAATCAAAGCCACAATGAGATACCACCTCACACCAGTCAGAATGGCTAAAATTAACAAGTCAGGAAATGACAGATGCTGGCGAGGATGTGGAGAAAGGGGAACCCTTCTACACTATTGGTGGGAATGCAAGCTGGTGCAACCACTCTGGAAAACAGCATGGAGGTTCCTCAAAAAATTGAAAATAGAGCTACCTTATGACCCAGCAATCGCACTACTGGGTATTTACCCTAAAGATACAAACGTAGTGATCCAAAAGGGCACTTGTACCCGAATGTTTATAGCAGCAATGTTCACAATAGCCAAGTTATGGAAAGAACCTAGATGTCCATCAACAGATGAATGGATAAAGAAGAGTATATATATACAATGGAATACTATGCAGCCATCAAAAGAAATGAAATCTTGCCATTTGTGAGGGTATTATGCTTAGCAAAATAAGTCAATCAGAGAAAGACAACTATCATATGATCTCCCTGATATGCGGAAGTGGAGATGCAACAGGGGTGGGGTTAAGGGGGTAGGAAAAGAAGAAATGAAACAAGATGGGATCAGGAGGGAGACAAACCAAAAGAGACTCTTAATGTCATAAAACAAACTGAGGGGGGTCGGGGGGAGGGGGGTTGGGAGAGAGTGGTGGGGTTACATTATATGTTTAAGTAAAAATAAAAATTTAAAAAATTAATTGAGTAAAAATAAATAAATATAATATCAGCATTTCTCCATAACTATGAAAGAATGCTTTACATGTATTTATAGATGTCTCTTTCCACGATGAAATGTTAAAAATATATTTGTAATGTTGCCAGGTTGTATTTTTATTTTTTAAAGGTGTTTTTTATTTATTTGACAGAGAGAGACACAGCAAGAGAAAGAGAACACAAACAGGAGGAGTGGGAGAGGGAGAAGCAGGCTCCTTGCCAAGCAGGGAGCCCAATGCAGCAATCGATCCCAGGACCCTGGGATCATGACCCAAACTGAGGACAGATGCTTAATGGCTGAGCCACCCAGGTGCCCCATCAGGTTTTATTTTACTTGATTTACCTGGTACTGTTGACTTAAAACTGGAATGTCTGGTATTACCACATATTTAGTTCAAGAATGTCACACTGTTTTCATTCTTCTTAGCTCCCTCATCCTTAACCCATTTTTATTCCACATCCCACATTCTAATAGTTTCCTGTTTGGGAAAACAAATTCCTAATCATGGAGGAGTTAAAATAATCACTTTAAAAAAAAATTCAGATACTGAAAGATCACGGGTTTCTAAGTGTGTCTATAAGGTGATTCCAAAAGATACTACTATTAATCAAACAATAGTTTAGACTAAAATTAAGCATTCTCCCAACACTCACTCAAGTGTTTATTGTCTCTACAACTCTGCATTGTGAATAAAGTAATCGTGACAAGTGTAGGACTCTGGGATGAAGTAAACTAAACTCTTCAGATAATTTTACATGTGAAAAATAGATAAGGTTTTCACATGAAAAATGCAGTAGTAACACAGAAATGAATTGTTTGCTTCACAGAAGACTGAATTTGAAATCAACATGTGTCTTAGTATCTTCAGGCTGCTGTAACAGAATAACTCACATTGCTATAACAGAATACCACACAATAGAAACTTATGTCACACAGTTCTGGAGGCTTGAAGTTCAAGATTATGGTGCCAAGAGATTTGGAATATGGTGAAGACCCACTTCCTGGTTCACAGATTGCTATGTTTTTGCTGTGTCCTCACAAGGTGGAAAAGGCAAGGGAGATCTCTGTTGGGTTTTTTTGTTTTTTTGTTTTTTTGTTTGTTTGTTTGTTTTTAGAACACTAATCCCATTCATGAGTATTCCAACCTCAGGACCTAATCACCTCTCAAAGACCCCCCAACTTAATACCATCACATTGGAATTAGGTTTCAACATATAAATTTTTGGGGAATATAAATATTTAGTCTATAGCAACATGTTTGGTTGTTATTGAAGATTCTACCAGGTGAGCATTTTTTTTTTCAGGTCATGGCAAAGAAGGTACAAAGCCATTGTAATAAAATTCTTTCATAAAAAAGGAAAAGGAATGAGCAAAGACAGTTCAAGGATGACACAATGTGTTTCTAAAAGGAAGTAACCAAGTATTCAAAAGACATAGGTCAGCTAACTCTCCTACCCAGAATCCAGAGACTCATGAAGAAGATTAACAAACAACTGAGAAAAAAAGATGTCAATCTCAGATCAGAAATAATGATGTTCTTTATATCTACTCAATCTATACTCTAGCTCCTCTGACATGTAAATCAAGGCTTTTTTCACTTATTATAATTTTGAGCACACATCTTGTCATAATAAATTTAAAAACAATCTTTAAGTGAATTAATTGCTCCCAGAAGTGATTATCTTTTAGTAACAAGAAGCCAGAGAATAACTGAGGGCAGTGGAAAGAGATCAACTAACACATTGCTTCCTGAAGATTCAGTAGCATTTACTGGCAGAAGTATTAAGACTTGCCAGCAGTCAGATTTTTCATTTAGCCTTTCAAAATACACTGATATTGAAGCCAAAATGTTGGGGTGTGTCTTATAAAATCATCTAACTCTGACACTGTTCAGAAATAACCTTTTCCTAAAGTATCCAGTCATAGAAATAGCACAGATAAATATTTTGCAATTGGATGAGGTAATTATTTCACCACTGGATTACATCTTCCTCTTTTGTACAATTAACCATGCATGTCTATTATGTAGATACAGTGTCAAGCTTTGGAAATAATATCATTGTATAAAAATATTCACTTCTAACTACATTGTGATCTGCAGGAGCTCAGTAGAAACCCATGCCTTTGTCTCAAGGCATTGTCTGTCAATCCAACTTAATGATCATAAGGATCATTCTCTGACTCCAAGGATCAGCGCTTCCTTCAAGTAGGTATCCTGTATTGAGGTTTCTCAGTTTGTAGTAGAAAATCTGGGCCCAGGGGTCCTTTCATTATATTTACTTAACACATCTTATAATAAAACCAAAATTCTGCTACTTTTCATGATAGCAAAGAGAGATGATTTTTAAAATCTGTAAGTTAATGTATCAGCTGTGAGATTACAATCCATAAAAACTGGGAAGGTACTTACTTTAAAGCTTGGTACAGTACTAGGCACCCAATGGGTGAGTACTCAAGAAATATTAAAATGTTTCTGATAATGACACTTCGGGTTTAAAAGGGCACAGATTGTTTCTTTGAGCACTGAAAATGTATTTGAAGAGCTGTATATTTTGCAAAATATTTGTTCTAATCTGGTTAGAACTCATTTGGCAACTTGTGGCAAAAATTCTTGGAACCCCTGAAGTGTCATAAACTACCAATGTCTATGACCACATTTTGTTTCTAAATAAGACTTGCAATTATTTCAGAAGTACAGCTATTCCTTAGATAGAAAAACAGATGTTTAATTGTTTATTATGAGCTAAGTAAAGTCCTTTTTTACACATAATCCTTTTTATCACAGCCAAAGTATTTTCCAATTTTTAAAAGATTTTATTTATTTATTTGACAGATAGAGAACACAAGTAGACAGAGAGGCAGGCAGAGAAAGAGAGGAGGAAGCAGTCTCCCTGCTGAGCGGAGAGCCTGATGCGGGGCTCGATCCCAGATCCTGGGATCTTGACCCAAGCCAAAGGCAGAGGCTTTACTCACTGAGCCACCCAGATGCTCCTGTATTTTCCAATTTTGTATCAGAAAAATTATCAAAAAGAGTTAGACAGAAAAATTATCAAAAAGAGTTATCAATAGATATAGCGCTATTCCCCTTTTAGCTAAGTCTGAAAATAGCTGGTGGTGATTTTATAGGTTGAGAGAATTGTCACAATTGAAACGTAAAAATGAGGGTATCTTCATAGATCTTGATAGCCAGAAGAGAAAATTCTGAAGAATTTAATGGTACTCTGGGTGAATCAATGATGTTTCACTTAGCACTTTAGCAACCATGATATTTTGAATAAAATAGAGTGGTGATTTTCAACAAGAGGGTGTGGTTTCCCCATGGGACAGTTAGAAATATGTAGGGGCATATTTGTTGTCATAATGAGTGGGAGGAGCACTGATATTTACTGAAGAGGAACCAGAGGTTGTTAACATTCTGCAATGTGCAAGATAATCCTGCACTTTAAAATAATCATTTAATGACATGGGAGTCGTGGGAGTATGCAAACAAGCCATTGTAATGAAATTGGAATTGAAATTGGAATAGAAGAGATGATGTTATTAGTAATGACAAGGACCAACAAGTAACAACGTCTATGGAATTGAAGAAGCCAATTGTTACTTCCAGTGCTCAGAACCTACCTTGATTCCTATTATGATGAAAAGAACGTCTAGAGGAAGCAGTGCCTTAGTACCATTATGAACTTCACTTTCAACTCATCAATAGTGTTGAGAACACCTGGAGAAGCTGAAGTCTTTCCCAATAATCAGACGCCCTATTGAACGATGAGGGTGAGATAAAAATTATGAGAAGGTGTGATCTTAGTTCCAGTGTACAGAGCCCATTATTAATTCCTTTTGAGAAGAATACTTTGAAGATTTGTTTGGATTCCCCTTGGCTTCTGTTTATAGAGTTGAAGATGCCTTCTGGGGAAACCAGGTATTGTGTCAAATGTTCATGTCCTCTTTTTATCTCCATCAAGGTGAGTTAATGCAATAACATGGTTTAAGTGCCATTTATGTAGCTAAGACTCAATTTTTTAACAATAGCTCAGACCTTTCCCCTGAAAACCATACTTTTATTTCCAATTGCCTATAAGCATCTCTACTTAGATATCTAAAAGACATTTGAAACCCAATGTCTTCAAAACGGAACTCAAATATCCTTCTTTTCACACACTACAGAAGTTACAATCTTTCCCTTCATAGTAAATGAAAAGTTTTACTATCCAGAAGCTCAGGCTAAAAACTTGGAAACCACTCTTTATCCCTATGTTTATCTCATATTCCATATCATCAGGAAATACTGTTGGCTCTTTAAAATTCCAAAATCCAGCCATTTCTCATCTCTAGAGCTAAATATCTGTTACAGCCACAATAATTTCTTGCCTGGTTTATTACAACTTCCTTTTTAAAAAAAGTTAACATCAATTAGCCAACATACAGTACATTGTTAGTTTCAGATGTAGTATTCAGTAATTTATCAGTTGCATAAAAAACCAAACACTCATCACATCATATACCATCTTTAATGCCCATCACCCAATTACCCTATCCCCTAACATCTCCCTTCCAGCAACCCTCAGTTTGTTTCCTATAGTTAAGAGTCTCTCATGGTTTTTCTCCCTCTCTGATTTTTTCCCATTCAATTTTCTCTCCCTTCTCCTATAGTCTCTGTTCTGTTTCTTATATTCCACATAAGAGTGAAACCATATGATGACGGTCTTTCCCTGAATGAATTATTTTGCTCAGCATAATGCCCTCCAGTTCCATCTATGTCAATGGAAATGGTAAGTATTCATCTTTTCTGATGGCTGAGTAATATTCTGTTGTGTACATATACCACATCTTCTTTATCCATTCACCTGTCCATGGACATCTCATCTCTTTCCACAATTTGGCTATTGTACACATTGCTTCTATGAACATTGGGGTGCAGGTGCCCTTTAAGATCACTACATTTGTATCTTTGGGGTACATACCCTGTAGTATAATTGTTGGGTTGTGGAGTTAACTGTGGTTTTAACTTCTAAAGGACCCTTCATACTGTTTTCTAGAGTGACTGTACCAGCTTACACTCCCACCAACAGTGTAAGAATGTACTCCTTTCTCTGAATCCTTGCCAACATTCATTGTTTCCTGTCTTGTTAATTTTAGCAATTCTGACTGATGTGAGGTGGTATGTCATTGTGGTTTTAATTTGTATTTCCCTGATGCCAAGTGATGTAAAGCATTTTTTCATTTGTTTTGGCCGTTTGAATGTCTTCTTTGGAGAAATGTCAGTTCATGCTTTTTGCCCATTTCTTGCCTGGATTATTTGTTTGTGGGCTGTTGAGTTTGATAAGTTCTTTATACATCTTGGATACTAGCCCTTTATCTGGTATGTCATTTGCAAATATCTTCTCTCATTCTGTAGATTACCTTTTAGTTTTGTTGACTGTTTTCTTTGTTATGCAGGAGATTTTTTTTCTTGATCAGATACCAATAGTTCATTTTTGCTTTTGTTCCCCTTGCCTTTGTAGACATATCTAGAAGAAGATTCTGTGGCCGAGATCAAAAAACCTTTTTGCTGCCTGTGTTCTCCTCTAGGACTGTGATGGATTCCTCACTCAACTTTAGGTCTTTCATTAATTTTGAGTTTATCTTTCAGTATGGAGTAAGAAAATAGTACAGATTCATTCTTATACATGTGACTGTCCAATTTCTCCAACACTATTTGGTGAAGAGACTGTCCTTTTTCCATTGGATATTCTTTCTTACCTTTTTGAAGATTACTTGACCATAGATTTGGAAGTCCACTTCTGGCTTTTCTATTCTGTTCTGTTGATCTATATGTCTATTGTTATGCCAATACCATATGGTCTTCATGATTACAGCTTTGTAATAGAGCTTGAAATACGGCATTGTGATGCTGCCACCAGCTTTAGTTTTCCTTTTCAACATTCCTTTCACAATTTGGGCTCTTTTCTAGTACCATACAAATTTCAGGATTGTTGGTTTCAGCTCTATGAAAAATGTCAATGATATTTTTTAAAGATTTTATTCATCTCTTTGAGGCTTGATCTGTGACCCAGTATGTGATCTATTCTGGAGAATGTTCCATATGCACTTGAAAAGAATATGCATTCTGGAACTTTAGGATGGAATTCTCTGTACGTATCTGTGAGATCTTTCTGATCCAGTGTGTCATTCCAAGCCCTTGTTTCCTTGTTTCCTTCTGCTTCAATGATCTGTCCATTGTTGTGAGTGGAGTGTTAAAGACCTTTACTATTATTGTATTATTATCAATGTATTTTTAAATATTCCTATTAATTGGTTTATATAATTGGGTGTTCCCAAGTTAGGAGCATGAATTAAATTGCTTATTACTAATTAATTATTATTAAATAAATTGTTAGATCTTCTTGTTAGATATACACTTTAAGTATGGTATAGCATCCCTCTTCCTCCCTCACTACGGTCTTTGGTTTAAAATCGAATTTGTCTGATATAAGGATTGCTACCCCAGCTTTCTCCTGATGTCCATGAGCATGATAAATGTTTCTCTACCATCTCACTTTCAGTCCAGATGTACCTTTGGGTATAATGTGAGTCTCTTGTAGACAGTATATGGATGGGCCTTGCTTTTTTATTTAGTCTAATACCCTGTGTCTTCTGATTGGAGCATTTGGCCCATTTATATTCAGAGTAACCATTGAAACATATGAATTTAATGTCGTTTTATGACCTGCAAAGTCACTGTTTCTGTATATTGTCTCTGTTATTTTCTGGTCTATGTTACTTTGGGGCTCTCTTTTTGCTTACAGGACCCCTTTTAATATTTCTTTGAGGGCTAATTTACTGATCACCAATTATTTTAATTTCTGTTTTTCCTGAGAGGTTTTTATCTCTCCCTCCATTTTGGATGACAGCCTTGCTGGATAAAGTATTTTTGGCTACATGCTCTTCTCATTTAATACACTGAATATTTCATGCCAGCCCTTTCTGGCCTGCCAGGTCTCTGAGTTTCAGTCTTCTCCCAGTCTAATATTTCTACCTTTGTAGGTTAAGGACCTCTTTTCTCCAGCTATTCTCAGGATTTTCTTTTATCTCTGAAATTTATAAGCTTCACTATTATATGTTGGGGTGTTTAGTTACTTTATTGGCTTTAAGAGGTGATCTCTCTACCTCTTGGACTTGAATGCCTGTTTCCTTCCCCAGATTAAGGAAGTTTTGAGCTATGATTTGCTCAATCACATTTTTCTGCCCCCCCTTTCTTCTTCCTCAGGGCCCCCCATGATTCTAATATTTTTTTTCACTTTGATTTCTCAAAGCCTTCCCTCATGATCCATTAGATTTTTTTTCTCTTTAACTCAGCTTTACTTTTCACCATTTTGTGTTCTATGTCACTGACTCTCTCTTCTACCTCATATACCCGTGCCAGTGAACACCCATTTTAGACTGCATCTCAGTTCAAGCATTTTTAACATAGGCCTTATTGGATTTTAATTCCCTTTTTCTGCACTATGGGATTTTGTAGTGCCTTTTATACTTTTTTTCAATCCCAGCTAGCATCTTTATAAACATTTTTCTGAATTCTAGGTCTGATATTTTACTTATATCCATATCAAATTAAATCTAAAAGAGTATTAACTCTGGTTCTTTTTGTTGTTGTTGTGAATTTATCATTCTAGTCATTTTTGCTCAGAGGAAAATAGATGAATGAGATAACAAAATCAAAAATATCAAGCATGACTCAAGTGAAATACTCACTAGACAAACCTGAAGAGTTCAGAAACCAAAAGAGAAAAAAAAAAGTAAGTCAAAAAAGAGAGAATATGATTTCACCATTGGACAAAACAGGGTGATTTCTAGGTCCTGGGTGTATTTTGGTCTGTTTGTTAGAAGACACTAAATCCCAAAATTGTAAAGAAAGAAAATATATATACACACACAAAAAAAATAAAATTGAATACAGTGAAAGGAAGTAAAAAATGAAGAATATAACTATACAATGTAAACATAAAAATGAAAATTAAAAAAATATGTAAAGAAAAGTGTTGTTAAAATAAGAAACTAGGGGCGCCTGGGTGGCTCAGTTGGTTGAGTGACTGCCTTTGGCTCAGGTCATGATCCCGGAGTCCCGGGATCGAGTCCCGTATCGGGCTCCCGGCTCCACGGGGAGTCTGCTTCTCCCTCTGACCTTCTCTCTCATGCTCTCTCTCACTCTCTCTCTCTCTGAAATAAATAAATAAGTAAATATTTAAAAAAAATAAGAAACTAGTTTAAAAAGAAAAAATGAAATAAAAAAAGAAAATTTTAAACTGAAAGACTAAAAACCATGAGAAAAAAACTTCAAGTTCTATATACTATTTTCCACTAGCACTGGAGTTTTGCAGTTCTATGTTATCCATAAACTTGGTACTAGCCTGATGTTCCTGCCGTTCTTCTGGGGGAGGGGTCTATTGCACTGATTCTCAAGTGTCTTTGCCTCAATAGAGTCAAACCACCCCTTGCCAGGAGGCCAGGCTCAGTGTAAGCTACTTTGTGTTGCTCTTTGTGACATTTGTTCCCTGAAGTCTTTCTGCACTGCTGTAGATGATGAAAAAAATAAATTTAAAATGGTGGGGTCCCAATCCCCAACCCCAGAGCTGAATGATTACATCCCCCACTCTTCAGTGCACTGTCAGGGAGAAGCACTTTTATGTGTTCCAAACTCTGTAGACTCCTGCGTTGTGCATCTGTGCCAATCATCGCTACAGAAGAAGCAGGATCTCATGGTGGTTCTGCCACTTGATGGGTCCCTACTTAGAGAGTGGTAGCCTGACACTGCCAGGTTCAAAGTTTATGGTAATACAGAGCTGAGAGCCCACTCCTGGACTCATTGATTGCAGCCTGCTTCCTCACTCCAATGCTTATAAACTCTGCAACCCTAAGGCAACCCTAATCTTCCTGTGATAGTGGGGGTCCCGAGACCACACCATCCCACCCAGGATTCTACCCTGATTCACCACCTGAGCATCTCTCAGGCAGGGACATCCCTCACTACAGCAGATTTTGAAAGTTCCAATTTTGGATTCACTTCAGAGGAGGGGCAATATGTTGGAGAAATAGGAGATCTTGTTTCAACAGGTCCCCTAAAGTGAGTGAAATATCTACCAGAACACTCTGAACACCCTGAAATCAGCCTGAGATGTAGGATTATAACTGCTGGATCTCTATGGGGGCAGAACACACCAGTGGAGAAGTGAAGTGGAGTGGGAATGATTGGATTGATATTGCAGGATAAGCAGAAGAGGGAGGGAGCCACCAGAATCAGCACACTGGAAAGTAATACACCAATACAAAAATGATATGAATACATTAGTAGTAGGGGATCTTAACACACCACTCTCAGTAACAGACAGATCATCCCAGCAGAAAATCAATAAAGAAACAAGAGCATTGAATGACACTTTTGACCAGATAGACCTCATAGTTATATACAGAACATTCCACCTTAAAACAACAGAATACTCATTCTTCTTGAGTGTACATGGAACCTTCTCCAGAATAGACCACATACTAGGTCACAAATCAGGGCTCAACTGATACCAAAAGACTGAGTTTATACCCTGAGTATTCTCAGACCACAATGTTTTGAAACTGGAACTCAACCACAAGAAAAAGTTTGGAAGGAATTCAAACACTTGGAAGCTAAAGACCACCCTACTTAAGAATGTTTGTATCAGGGGCGCCTGGGTGGCTCAGTGGGTTAATCCTCTGCCTTCAGCTCAGGTCGTGATCTCAGGGTCCTGGGATCAAGTTCCACGTCAGGCTCTCTGCTGGGCAGGGAGCCTGCTTCCTCCTCTCTCTCACCCTGCCTCTCTGCCTACTTGTGACCTTTGTCTGTCAAATAAATAAATAAATAAATAAATAAAATCTTTAAAAAAAAGTTGGCATCAACCAGGAAATCAAAGAACTTAAACAATGCATGGAAACCAATGAAAATGAAAATACTTCAGTCCAAAACTTATGGGATATGGCAAGGGTAGTCCAAAGGGGGCAGTGCATAGGCATCCAAGCCTCCCTCAAAAAAATTGAAAAATTCAGAGAACACAAGCTCTCTTTACACCTTAAAGGACTGGAAAACCAACAATAAATTGAGCCAAACCCAGGCACAGGAAGGAAAACAATTAAGATTAGAACAGAGATCAAAGAGATAGAAACTAGAGATACAGTAGAAAACATTGATGAAACTAGAAGCTGGGTTTTTGAAAGAATCAGTAAGACTGATAAACCACTGGTCAAACTAATCCAAAAGAAAAGAGAGAGAGCCCAAATTAATAAAATTATGAATGAAAAGGGAGAGTTCATGACTAACACCAGGGAAATAGAAGCAATCATCAAAAAATTATTATCACCAGTTATATGCTAATAAGTTAATCAACCTAAATGAAATGGATGCATTCCTAGAAAACTATAAACTTCCAAAACTGAATCAGGAAGAAATTGACAAACTGAATAGACCAATATCTAGTAATAATATTGAAACAGGGATCAAAAAAATCCCAAAAAACAAGATCCCACAACCTGATGGATTCCCTGGGTAATTATACCAAACTTTCAAAGAAGAAATAATACCTGTTTTTCTGAAGCTGTTTAAAAGAATAGAAACAGAAGGAAAACTTCCAGAATCTTTCTATGAATCCAGCATTACCCTGATCCCCAAAGCAGGCAAAGACCCCACCAAAAAGGAGAATTTCAGACCAATATCCCTGATGAATATGGATGCCAAGATTCTCAACAACAGCCTAGCTAATACAATACAACAGCACAGTAAAAAGATTATCTGCCATGACCAGGTGGGATTTATGCCTGGGATGGAAGGGTGGTTCAACATTAACAAATCAACAAATGTTTAAGAATAAATCAATAAGATAAAAGAGAAGAATCACATGGTCCTCTCAATGGATGCAGAAAAAGCATTTGGCAAGATACAGCATCCGTTCCTGAGTTAAACAATTCAAAGTATAGGGATAGAGGGAACATTCCTCAACTTCATAAAATCTATCTATGAAAAACCCACAGCAAATATCATCCTAAATGGGGAAAAGATGACAGCCTTCCCTTTGAGATCAGGAACACAACAAGGATGCCCACTCTCACCACTGTTGTTCAACATTGTATTAGAAGTCCTAGCAACATCAATTAGACAACAAAAACAAATAAAATGTATACAATTTGGCCAAGTCAAACTATCTCTCTTCACAGATGACATGATACTTTATATGGAAAACCCAAAACACTCCACCCCCAAACTACTCGAACTCATACAGCAATTCAGTAATGTGACAGGATACAAAGTCAATGTACAGAAATCAGTTGCTCTCTCATATGCTAACAATGAAAATATAGAAAGGGAAATTAGAGAATCAATTCCATTTACTATAGCAACAAGAACCAGAAGATACCTGGGAATAAACCTAATCAGAGAGGAAAAGGATCTGTACTCGAAGAACTACAGAACACTCATGAAAGAAACTGAAGAAGACACAGAAAGATGGAAGAGTATTCCAAGCTCGTGGATCAGAAGAATAAACATTGTTAAAATGTCTATACTGCCTAGAGCAATCTAGACTTTCAATGCCATCCTGATAAAAATTCCACCAGCAGTTTTCAAAGAGTTGGAACAAAAAAATCCTAAAATTTGTATGAAACCAGAAAAGACCCCACATTGCTAAGGAAATGTGGAAAAAGAAAATCAGAAGTGGAGGCATCACATTGCCTGATTTCAAGCTTTACTACAAAGCTGTGATCACCAAGACAGCATGGTACTGGTACAAAAATAGACACATAGACTAGGGGAACAGAGTAGAGAGCCCAGCTATGGACCTGCAACTCTATGGCCAAATAATCTTCAACAAAGCAGGAAAAATATATACAGTGGAAAAAAGACAGTCTCTTCAATAAATGGTGTTGGGAAAATTGGACAGCTATCTGTAGAAGAATGAAACTCAAACATTCTCCTACTCCATGCATGAAGATAAACTTGAAATGGATCAAGACCTGAACATGAGGTAGGAATCTATCAAAATCCTAGAGGAGAACATGGGCAGTAACCTCCTCGACATTGTGCACAGCAACTTCTTTTAATACATGTTTTCAAAAGGAAAAGGGAAAAAAAAAAGGAAAATGAACTTTTGGAACTTCATCAAGATCAAAACCTTCTGTACATCAAAGGAAACAGTCAACAAAACAAAGAGATAAACCATGGAATGGGAAAAGATATTTACAAATGACTCTAAAGACAAAGGGTTGATAGCCAGGTTCTATAAAGAACTCCTCAAAACCAACACACACCAAACAGATAATCACACACAAAAAAAATGGGCAGAAGACATGAACAGACACTTCTCCAAAGAAGACATACAAATCACTAACAGACACATAAAAAAAAAATGTTCATCATCATTAGCCATCAGGGAGATTCAAATCAAAACCACATTGAGATACTACCTTAAAGCAGTTAAAATGGCCAAAATCAATAAGGCAATAAACAACAAGTGTTGGAGAGGATGTAGAGAAAGGGGAACCCTCTTACACTGTTGTTGGGAATGCACATTGGTAGAGCCACTTTGGAAGACAGTGGAGATTTCTAAAAAAATTTAAAAATAGAGCTACCCTATAACCTGCAATTGCACTACTGGGTATTTACCCCAAAGATACTGATGTAGTGAAAAGATGGGCCATCTGTACTCATGTTCATTGCAGCAGTGGCCACAATCACCAAACTGTGGAAATAACCAAGATGCCCTTCAATGGACGAATGGATAAAGTAGATATGGTCCACATTTACAACGGAATATTAGGCAGCCATCATAAATGATGAATATCCAACTTTAAAATCAACATGGATGGGACTGGAGGAGAGTATGCTGAGTGAAATAAGTCAAGCAGAGAGAATCAGTTATTGTACGGTTTCACTTACTTGTGGTGCATAAGGAATAACACGGAGGACATTGAGAGTTGCAGAGAAGTGAGTTGGAGGAAATCGGAGGGGGAGACAAACCATGAGAGACTGTGGACTCTGAGAAACAAACTGAGGCTTTTGGAGGGAGGGGGTTGGGGGTTGGGTGAGTTGGTGGTGGGTATTAAGGTAGGTGCATATTGCCTGGAACACCAGCTGTGGTGCAGAAACATTAAATCTTGGAACACTGAAAACAAAATTAAATTTAAAAAAATTCACTTCTTCAGTCCAAAACAACAACAAAAGTTCCAACTTTGCACTCCACTCTATATAACTTTCCTGTAACCAGCTTATGGAGGCTCCCTCCCCCACTCCCATGGTTCATCTGCTGATATATCCCTTCAGATTCACATCTCCACACCTCATATCTGGCAAAAAGTGGTCACATTTCAATTTTTAGAGTTGCAGCAATTCTTTTCTTAGATCTCAGGTTAAATTCACAGTGTTCAGAATGATTTGATGGATGTTTGGCTGAATTCAAGGAAGCGGATGAAACAAGACTTCCTTATTCTTCTGCCATTTTTTTCTGAAACTGAAAATATGATTTCTGAAAAATACTGTGTATTTAACTGGGAGTGAGCCTGCTACTCATTGGAGGTTTCAGACCCAGCTGAGACTAACACCAAGGAAACCATGTTACATTCCAGAGGAAGAACCCAGTTGCATATCTTCTCAAGAATTTTGTCCAGTGGTTCCAAAGTGCTTTGCTGGCAAGGACAGCATGACCAGCTCTTTCTAGAAAACATAAAAGGTCCTGATTATAGCAAGTATTCCTGTGCAAACTGTACCTTTTTTGCAATTGCTTATTTGTTTTATTTAAAACTCTTTTAATAGCCAGACGTCTGTTTTCTCAGCTTCTATAAATAATCATTCTTAATGATAAAGTATAACCTGCACATTCAAAAGCACATTTACTTCTATAAATTTCAATACACTGAATAGTCACAGTTACAAAGACATCACTTTTGAACATGAATATATTGTTCTGAGAAATTCATATTTCAATCTGCAATTCAACTTAAGAACTGAACATAATGTTTTCATTAACACTGATGATACATAAAACTGCTCCTTAAAAAATAATAAAGGCTGGACTTGAGTTGTGAGGTTAAAACTTCGAAGCTACTTAGGGTTGAATATTTATGTTGAAAAAACTTATGTCTGACAGCAAGATAAAGCATGCATAAAAATCGCCTAAATTCACCATGCTTTTAGTCAGTCCTTAAAAGAAACTTGTAGGGATAGTTTTCTTGATAGTCTAACAAGTGACTATTTGCTCATTGCAAGTGTTCTATCATTGATCTTTGCACTGACTCTTTCTCATTTGTCTGGACAGTGTGACTATGCCCCCCTTGCTGGTCATCAGCTTCTCCAAATCCCCCTCAGAGCCTCCTTTGATGTATGCATTGGAAAGAGACCACAAAAAAGTTCAGGAGTCGCACACAATTGTATATTACTCTGGAGTGACTTGGGACTCCATGGAACACCTGGAACTCACTGTGCACACAAAGAACAAAAGTACAGTCATTTGGAAGATTTTTTATTTAAATGCATTTCTAACAAAAGATGCCAGGTACCCTTTTCTTATTTACCTCAAATGGAAACATTGAATTTATCCATTAATTGTGAGCCTAGAAAGTTGCAGTTCAACTTCCTCCCACTGTGCCCAAACTGTTCTTAATAGATCATTTCTTTGAGTAAAGAGAGGAGTTCAGGCATCATGCAGATTAATTTTTTGCTTTAATTTAAAAGTCTTATAAAAGGGGCCTCTGGGTGGCTCTGTGGGTTAAGCTTCTGCTTTCAGCTCAGGTCATGATCTCAGGGTCCTAGGTTGGAGCCCTGCATTGGGCTCTGTGCTCAGCAGGGAGCCTGCTTCCCTCTCTCTCTCTGCCTGCCTCTCTGCCTACTTGTGATCTCTCTCTCCCTGTCAAATAAATAAATAAAATCTTAAAAAAAAAAAGGTCTTATGAGAAGTAGAATATCCATGGTGAGACTTTGAACTCCCTGTGGAGACTTCCTCTTCTTATTGCATGTAAGAAATAAGTAGCTCATGAAACAAGATAAAGATAAAAACAAATAGCATCTGAAGTAAACTGAATTCCTTGAAACCGTTATCCTCTTCCTTCCCTGGCAGTGGAATCTCTCCATGACAGCCCTCTTCACTGCCATCTAGTGATCTCTAGCACTCTGTTTACACCATGTAATACACCTTCCAGTTTACCTTCCCCCTTGGGCTTTACTCCCAAATTGTTCTGAGTTTCTTGACGAACAATCATAACACCAATCTGATCTATAATAATTATAGATAAGAAAGTCAAATAAAGTGAAATCATAATGAAAACAATACATTGGCAAAGTTGAAAAACCTATAATTATATAGAAATAAGTACAAGAAACTTTGAAATGTACCTTTGAAAAAGCTCCATGAATTTTAATTTATAATATATGTTTGTGTGTGTGTATATATATATATATATATATATATATATATATATATATGAGACTTTGAAGTCTCATCTGAATTTGGAAGAAAACTAGGGAGTAACATTTTGGGGAAATTGAAAATTGGTAGTCCAAGGGCTGAATTTAGTCGGAGTTTTATTGTTATTGTTGTTGGTTTTGGAGGAGAGTTGCAGAGAGTTTTATTTGGTTTCATTTTGTTTGGATAGGAATGATTTTGGTGGGGAACTCACTTCTTAGTTTTCCTCAAGTGGCATCTCTTTCTTTTGTCCTCCATTTTACTGCATCACATACTTGGCACCAGGCAGTCTTTGATTTTATAGCTCTTCTTGGTTTAGAGAATTTTAAGGCTGAAAGGAGCCTTTAGAGATGATATGGTCTCATTTTAAAAATTATTTCCTGTAGTTCCACTCTTCCAACTCTGTTCAATATTGTGTGTAATAGAAAAGAAACAGAATTTGAAATGCCCTTTCACTGCGATCAGTGTATATCTGATGTTCCAGGTCATGGAAATTTCACCAATTGACAACTCACATACCTCTAGCATGCTTGCTTTCCTGTTGGTGACAGAATAACCTCTATGTGCTATGATAACCTCCAGAATAGGTTTTTATCCCAAGTCCAATGGCACTATAACAGCTCTATATGGATGCTACAGACAGAGGTAGACCTTGTGAATGTGATTTATAATTAAAAGTTTTAAATCTGGGGGTCCTGGGTGGTTCAGTGGGTTGAGCCTCTGCCTTCAGCTCAGGTAATGATCTCAGGGTCCTAGGTTGGAGCCCTGCATTGGGCTCTGTGCTCAGCAGGGAGCCTGCTTCCTCCTCTCTCTCTCTGCCTGCCTCTCTGCCTACTTGTGATCTCTGTCAAATAAATAAATAAAAATATTTTAAAAAATCAAAAAAAGTTTCAAATCTGTGTTGGAACACCTAGCATAGACATGTAACTACATTATTCACTGAGAGAACTCATTCCTATACCTGATTTTATAATGAACTGACGAGGGTCCTTTAGCTTGCTGTTGTTGCTTTTGTATAAGGGTTCAAAATCCAGCAGGGTCACGCACATGCACACCTCTTTTAATGAAAACAGTGTGCTATTTACCTACCTTGTCACCAGCTGAAGAGAAAGCTAATTGATGTTAGCTCAAAGGGTCTATACTACTCCACCGTGATTTTCAGATCAGTTTGCTTATACTTAGAGTAGCTTCATGAACCTTATTCTCTTCTTCTGTCATCTGGTATTCTTTTATTTTAATCCACCAATTATGTATTTATGTGCCTATATGGTATAAAGGAACTATATTGCAAAATGTGAGCAAAAGCAGATGTGGTATTGTTTGTAATTAACTTAGGACCTAGAGAGGAGATGGAATAACTACAATATTCATTATACTTTACCTCTTGTTTTTATTAAAATGCATAAGTGGTATTCCTTAAGAATAGGGCCACTCCCCTCATAAAATATCAATATCATGTAAATGATATTTGATATCATTGAAGAAAAATAGGGCCACTCCCCTTATGAAAAGTCAATATCATATAAATGATATTTGATATCATTTGATATCATTGATAACAATGATCATGGATCATTGTTAACGATCCATGAACATCTAGACACTATTTGTTGTTATACAGTTTCCCAAAGTTCATACATCTGGTGAGTTCAGTATTTAGAATACTGAAAGTGAAAGTAGAATTTTCTGATGCTCTTTCTCTGATTTCCCCCTCAGCTGTTACCTGGTATGTCTGCTAACACTTATTTTAATCTAAAATAATGGAGTTTTTAAAAAATATAAAAATAAATAAATAAATAAATAAAAATAACAAGAGTTTAATGCTTGTGTCACCCTAATAGACTTCATTATCCATAAGAGCAATGATCATGTCTGTCTTGTTCATCATGATATTCCTGCACTCATTGCAATGCCTCTAAACATAATTGATACTCAATAAATGTTTTTTGAATATTGAACAAATAAATGAATGGTGTAAATCAGCTGTAAGACAAACATTTCCCCCTCTACCGTTATTTTAGTTATTCCCAAGCAAAATCCCCTTCCAATTAAATTAGAAGGTAGATATAATAAATATGTTATATTTGGTAATTATTGCCTTCTATTTTGGGCAAAAGAGATGACTAAATGAACTATACAAATCTCATTCAACTCCATGATTCCATGATCCAATGGAATATTAAAACTTGCAACTTGCCATCAATGATTCAGGTAGTTTTAAAGGTAGAAGATGTGTGGAGAGCCTAAGCGGCTCAGTTGGTTAAGGGTCTGACTCTTGATTTTAACTCAGATCATGATCTTGGGGTCAGGGGGTTGAGCCCTTCATCGGGCTTCATGTTGAGCACAGAATCTTCAAATTCTCTCCCTCTCCTTCTGCCCTCCTCCTGTTCTCTCTCTCTCAAATAAATAAAATCCTTTCTTTTTGAAAAAGGTAGAAATTGTGAATGAAGTTGAAAGATTATATAACATTCTTCCCAAAAGTATCATTCATTGCCAAGGACCTAGCTGTCAAGTAGGCTTAATACATTGTACAATTGTTGCAGCAGTTTATGTGAGCAGTTTACATAAGGGAGGGTATCTTCAAAGGAAACCATAAAGGATAATAGTTCAACTTGAAGTCCAGAAGGTAAGAATGCTGAGGGAAATGGTGTTTCATTGGCCTATAGAGTGTGTTTTAGGTTTGTATTCCTAACCACGGAGCTCACCAATTACTAGTGTTCTAAGTGTAATGTGATATCCTTGAAGGAGAGAAAATGCTTAAGAAATACTTCCCTATTCCATAGGCAATTAAGAAGAATGAAAGCTCATAGACAGGGTGGAGTTAAAAATAGAAGTGTCAGTGAACAAAATATAATTTTCTTGGACATATAAGAGGTAGGGTTCATTTTAGGAAAACCTGTGGGAAAGTGTTTGAAAGGAGGTTTTCCAATCTTATTAAAAAACTTCAAACTGAGGCTATAAAAAAAAGAGAAAATGCTTTTAAAGCATTGTGTGCCTGAATCTGATGTCCTGTGCTTTGTTCATAGGACAAAGCAAGAAAAGCACTTGGAAAGGTCTCAATAATTATCATGAGAAAATAATAGGGAAGATATTTGGGAGGCATTGTTTTAGTCTCAGCTGTCTTATACCAATGGTGAGAGTATGGATGACAAATGAAAACATCTAGAAATTCTCACACAAAGAGGTTAAATAGATTTGAATAAGTGTCACTGGGGCTTGATGGCATGGTACTCAGTGAAAAATTGTAATTAAAGATAATAATATGTTAAAAATAGATTTAACAGGACAAAGAGCATAAGATGTTGCAAAAATACAGAATGGAAAAAAATCCTTAAATTTAGAGACAGAAGCATGGTGAGGAGAAACAAAAAAATAACTAAAAATGGGAATCCTGTACAACCTGTTTGGAAACAGGGAGGATACAGATGATACTTTCTAATAGTTATTACACAACTGGCATAACTGGTAATAGTTATTACACTCACTTGAAGCAAGTCAATGATAAATTTTTGACTTGCTTAACAATTGACCTTATAGGCATTTAAAGAAGAAATGGAGAAAAGGGTTTCTCCGGAATTAGGATTGTCCAGAACACACGGTGTTCACATATTAAGTATTTTGATTTTAGCAAAATATTTAACAAAAATGTTCTGATTATTTTATGGATAACATGCTAAAATATGGACATGGATTGTACTACCCAAATGATTTCTAAGAGCACTGAGCAAGACACTAATCAAAGAGTATTATATTGATTCAAGGCAACATTTATTTCTGGAGGCAAAACAGCTACCTTTGGGTAGCTTAAATAGCCATAAGTGTTCAGAAACACTTAAATGAATAAGCAAATAAGTAGCTTTTATTCCTAGAAAACAAGACATTGAGTGATATGGTGACTATTTCAGCTAAGTATGCCTATCTAAGAAATAGACTTCTACCTACTAACTCAAAGACAAAGAGTATAAAGTTTAGGCAATCAAAATACAGCAGCAAAAAGCAATTTAGAAGGATGTCATTAATAAAATTTTATGGGTGGAGCTTCCTTTCACAAATTCTTATTGGTCAAACAATTTTGAAACCAAGCAATTAGCTTAACTCCTCAAAAGAAGTAGGTTTTCTCATCTTTTATGTGGTCACTTTCAAAATTATGTACTTCTCATTGATTGAACATAAAGATAATTCTGGCAACTGCCTACACTAGCTACCAGTGAGATACTAACTGCTAGAGCAGAGGAGAGTTTTAAAAGGATTTATCAAAATAATTGCAGGAGAATACTTCCATTTAAAAAATAAATTGGCATAATTAGAATAGAATCACAACTCTTTTGCAAGTACTTATGCATATATTCTATCTTTGTTACCTTTAACAATCTGACATTCAGTTAAAATTAAATGCTTCTGCCACAGTGTGGAAAAATCCTGATTTATTTTCCCATCCAATTCTGGCTTAATGGGAAATGATGCAGAATTAGTTACTTTTAGTAAAAAAATCATCTCTTTCTTTAAAATATTTTATTTATTTATTTATTTGACAGAGAGAGAGATCACTAGTAGGCAGAGAGGCAGGCAGAGAGAAAGGAGGAAGCAGGCTCCCTGCGGAGCAGAGCCCAATGTGGGGCTCAATCCCAGGACCCTGAGATGATGATCTTAGCTGATAGGCATACTGAGCTTAACCTGCTTAGCCACCCAGATGTCCCAGAAATTATCTCTCTTACCTTGTTAAATTTTATCCACCCTCTGCAACTAAATAATACAGGGAAAAATGACCAGATGGGTGGACTTCTCAAATTATAACCAAGAACTTTTTTTTTTTCCTTTAGGACAAAAAAAAAATACTAAAAATTAAAGTGTAAAGAAACAAGAGTTGGAATTGTTACAAAAGCCTGATAAGATTTGTCAGTTATAATAAAATTCAGTATGTTTATACTGCCTTTTTATTGTAACCCAAATATTTCCTTTTTTTAATTTTTAAAGATTTTTAAGTAATCTCTACACCCAATGTGGGGCTCAAATTTACAACTCTGAAAGCAAGATTCACCTGCTCTACTGACTGAACCAGCCAGGCATCCCATGAAACCCAAATGTTTCTTGGTTTGCAGATACTTCTTCAAAAGACCTAAAAAGAGAATATAAGCAAATATTTTTCATAATTATGCTTCAAAGCCCTTCAAAATAGACTCTTTAAGACCCTGAAAAGATACGCATTTTCATAACTGGTGCATGCATGTCCATGTTAAAAGGATAGGAAAAGAAGCTGTAAGGAGCTCTAATACCAAACACAAAACTGAAAGTAAGAATTTCTTAAAACACTTTCCCAAATAGAAGAGTTCAAAACTTCAGCTTTTTCCCTTAATATTTTCAATGAGAAGCCCATACTGTTGGAAGAAACTTACTTTTCTCAAAATAATTCCATCCTGTTAACTTTCATCGCTTTTTTCAGATTCCCTAAATATATATCCTTCATATGTCTTTTATACATTAAGTACCAAGCACAAGTACATTTCTACTATGGATTAAACTTCCCATACCTCGTTATAAAAGCCTTCTAAAAGTGAAAAAATCAAATCTTTAAAAATAGTAAATAAATCAAGATGCCAAATATCATTCAGTACAAAAAAAAGTAGAACACTAAAATTAATGAAAACCAAAGTAGATGATAATACTTATACTTAGAATGCTTTATGAGTAATGTTATTTGCATTTCCTTTTTTCCATTCTGCAGATGGAGACATTAATGTGCAGCAGGAAAAAGGTTTTTATCCATGTGATATATGTGCTCTTACTTTCTGAATTTGCTGTGTCATGGTTTATTTAGCTACACTGTGATTTTGCAACTTCAGATCTGAGAAAATGCCTAAATACTTTGATAATAGCAGCATAACATTAAGCAAAAAGCCTATTTAACAATGCGAAAAAAAACTGATGCCAACTAATTCTATGACTCATTAAGAAATTATAATTCTTGGATGGCTCTTAATAGCCTGATTCTAGTTTAACTTGACTGATGAATAAATAGCATAAGTTAAAATTATTTTTCTTGGACTTATTTAATTAAGAAACCATTTAATAATACGTGTGGGTATGAAGGGTGGAAGCCTGGGTAGGGAGGATGTAGAGGCAAGCTCATTTGATGGAATTAACTAGGCACATGATTTATACAATGAACTCTGACTTACAGAATCATTAACCTTTGATCATGAGACAATATAGTGGTCACCTAGATTGGTGGTTCTCATCCTAGACCTATTAAATTAGACTTTATGGTAATGGGGCAGCTGGCCCATGGATCAAAGTTTGGGAAGCCCTGACCTCACCCATCCTCCAGGCACTGCAGGAATCCTCTCCACAATGTCTCCAGTATACTGCCATCTAATGTAAACACTTCCAGTGACAAGGAGCTTATGGCTTCAGAGGCAATACACTTCACCACTTAAAAACTCTAATTGTTGGGGCGCCTGGGTGGCTCATGGGTTAAAGCCTCTGCCTTCGCTCAGGTCATGATCCTGGGGTTCTGGGATCAAGTCCCGCATTGGGGTCTCTGCTAGGTGGGGAGCCTGTTTCCTCCAGTCTCTCTCTCTGCCTGACTTTCTACTTGTGATCTCTGTCTGTCACATAAATAAATAAAAATCTTTAAAAAAAAGCTCTAATTGTTAACTTAATTAAACTGGGCACACATATTTTGAAAGCCTACTATGTTTCAGGTGCTTTATATTTCTAATTCTCATAGTAACACCATTGAAAATGTCCTATTCCCCTTATTTATGGGTTAGGAAAATGAAGCTCTGAGAAGTTGAATGGCTTATCCAAATTCCCAAAACTTAGTGGCAGAACTGGGATTGAAATATTTTGCTGTCTTAGGCAAACATTTTCTTGTTTAATTCTTAAAAATACCTTATAGAGTATATAAAAGTATCCCCAATTTACAAATGAAGAAACCAAAGATTGGACATCTTTAGTGATATTCAGAGGAAAACAACCAGTACATGACAGATTGGTAAATCAAACTCAGTTCTGACTCCAAAACCTGAGATCTTAACCATTATGCCTTAAACCTTCTCAAACATTTGAATATAACACATTGTGATTAAAAAAAAAGAAGATGCAGCATAGGGAAAGGGGTAGCTAATTCTAGTATTAAAGTGGATGCATTCAGTTTTCTAGGTAAGGTGCAACCTAACTTGATTTCAAAAGATAGAGATCATCCAGGCAAACAAAGGAGAGGAGATAATGTTGGAAAATTAACATATAGAAAGGTGTAGAGCTAGAACACATCACAATTACAATCTGCCTGCATTCCACATATCCCTTTCTGGAATAATTGTTCATTTTTACATTCTTTCATCTGTTAGCTTTCCATTCCTTATGTTTCTTCAAAACATTTATTACTATAATAATAATGGATATTAATTATTGAATACTCACTATATGCCAGGCACTGGCCACAGAACTTTACATGCAATGACTTATTTAGGCCTCATAAAACTCCTTGAGGTAGGAATTATTAATATACTTATTTTTCAGGTGAGAAAACTGAAGCACAATAATAACAGCTAATTTATACAAGGTCACAGAGCTAGTAAGTATGAATTTGAAGTCCAACAGTCTAGCTCTAAAGCTTCTTTTTATAACCACTGCACTCAACTACCTCCCTAGTTGGCATTATATTATGTAATTATCTGTTCCACTTATTTTCTTTCTCCTTGGACTGGAGTGTAATTACATAAGGGCATGTATTATATCTATTTTGTAAATGCTGTTTCTCTAGCACCTAAAATAATACCTGGCACAAATGAGCTGTTCAACAAATAATTTTTCAATGAATGAATGATTTTAAGACTTTATAAAGTATCTATTATATACTAGATTGTGCTAGGTACTAAAATTATGGAGGAAGTTTAATCCCTCTTCCACAAGACACAAGTTCTTAAAATAAATAAAGGCAAGTTTTGTATCCTTTTTAAATTTCTTCTTTTCTAGAAATAATAGCCTTATTTTCTTCAATCATTTCTCATGTCACATGATATTACCCAGGCCTTCTTCTCTGGACAGGAGCAGTTCATCAGTAAAAATAAGGGGTACACAAAATTTACCAGAGTGCTTTAGGAATGGTCTGGCCCCCTTTTCCTATACCCTGCACTTCTTTTAATGGAACCCAAGATTGTCATTGATTTTCTGGCAGCTATACCAAATTATTCACCCTTGTAGAGTTGGAAATAAAATAAAAAGCAAATAATTTTTTTGGTAGAATTCCCCTGGGAAGCCATGTGGCCCTGGACTCCTGCTTGTTGGGAGATATTTTATTACTGCTTAATTTCTTTGCTGGTTTGGGGTCTGTTTACATTTTCTATTTATTCCTGTTTCAGTTTTGATAGTTTATTTCTAGGAATTTATCCATTTCTTCTAGATTGCTGTATCTGTTGCCATATAATCGCTCATAATATTCTCTCATAATTGTTTGTATTTCCTTGGTGTTGGTTGTGATCTCTCCTCTTTCATTCATGATTTTACTTATTTGGGTACTTTCTCTTTTCTTTTTGATAAGTCTGGATAGAGGTTTACTGATCTTATGAATTCTTTCAAAGAACATGTTTCTAGTTTCATTGATCTGTTCAACTGTTTTTGTTTTTGTTTTCATTTCTATATCATCGATTTCTACTCTGGTCTTTATTATTTATCTTCTGCTGTAGGATTTAGGGTTTACTTGTTATTCTTTTTCCAGTTTCTTCATCTGTAAGATTATGTTGTATATTTGAGACTTGTCTTATTTTTTAAGAAAGGCAAGTTTTGCTGCATACTTCCCTTTTAGGACTGCCTTTGCCGCACCCCAAAAGCTTTGAACTGTGGTGATTTCATTTTTGTTTGCTTCCATGTATTTTTTTTTATTCTTTAATTTCCTGGTTAACCCATTAATTCTTCAGTAGTATGCTCTTTAACCTCCATCTTTTTGTTTTTCTCCAATTTTTTTTTTCTTGTCATTGACTTCTTGGTTTATGGCACTGTGGTCTGAAAATACACATGGTATGACCTCAGTCTTTTTGTAGCAGTTGAGACCTGATTTGTTACCTGGTATGTGATCTGTTCCGGAGAACGTTCCATGTACACTCAAGAAGAACGTGCATTCCTGTGCTTTAGGATGAAATACTCTGAATGTATCTGTGAAGTCTATCTGGTCCTGTATGTCATTCAGAGCTCTGTTTCCTTGTTGATCTTCTGCTTAGATGATCTGTCCATTGCTGTGAGTGGGGTGTTAAAGTCCCTTACTATTATTGTATTATTATCAATGAACTTCATTCATTTTCTTATTTATTGGTTTATATAACTACCTGCTCCCAAGTTAAGGGCATAAATATTTATAATTGTTAGATCTTCTTGTTGGAGAGAGCCTTTAAGTATGATATGTTGTATGTCTTCCTCCCTTATTACAGTCTTACACTTAAAATCTGGTTTGTCTGAGATAAGGAGGGCTACTGAAGCTTTCTTTTGATGTTTTATTAGCAGGCTAAATGGCTCTCCACCTCTTTATTTTAAAACTGGAAGTGTCTTTGGGTCTAAAATGAGTCTCTTGTGAGCAGTATATTGATAGGTCTTATTTTGGAGGTTTTGTTGTTGTTTTTATCCATTCTGATACCATTTTGATTGGAACATTTAGCCCATTTACATTCAGAGTAATTATTGAAAGATATTTAGTGCCATTGTACTGCCTGTAAAGTCATTGTTCCTGTAGATTTTCTGTTTCTTTCTGGTCTTTGTTACTTTGGGGCTTTCTCTCCTTCAAAGGACCCCCTTTAATATTTCTTGAAGGGCAGATTTAGTGTTCATGAATTCCTTTAGAATTTGTTTGACCTGGAAACTATATCTCTTCTTCTATTCTGAATGACAGATTTGCTTGATAAAGTATCCCTGGGTGCATATTTTTCCCATTTAGCATATTGAATATATTATGCCAGTCCTTTTTGGCCTGCCAGGTCTCTGTAGACAGGTCTGCTGCCAGCTTTATGGGTCTACATTTGTACACTGAGGACCTCTTGTCCCAAGCTGCTTTCAAGATTTTCTCTTTATCTTTGAAATTTGCAAGCTTCACTATAATATGTCAAGGTGTTGACATATTTTTATTGATTTCGAGGGGGATTCTCTGTGCCTCCTTTACTTGAATTCCTGTGTTGTTGTTTTTTTTTTTCTCCATATTAATGAAGTTCATAGCCATAACTTGTTCAAATAAACCCTCTGTCCCTTTCTCCTACTCATCTTCTAGGAACCTTGTTATTCAGTTATTATTTTGTTTTACGGAACTGCTAATTTCTCTAAGCCTCCCTTCATGATCTGGTAGCTTTAATATTTCTTCTTTTCAGCTTCCTTATTTTGCATCATTTTATTTTCTATATCACTGATTCTCTTTTCTGTTTCATTCATCTTTATTTTTATACCCTCCATTTGGAACTACATTTCAGTAGTAGCATTTAAAATTTTTGCCTGACTAGATTTTAGTTCTTTTCGTTCTACAGTAAGTGATTCTCTAGTGTTTTCTATGCTTTCTTCAAGCCCAGCTAGTATCTTTATACTTTTATTTTAAATTCTGGTTCAGAGATCTTAATTATATCATTTTAATTAAATCCTGGCAGTGAGTACTGCCTCCTGTTCCTTCTGGGGTGAATTTATCCATCTTGTCTTTTTATCCAGAAAAGACAAAAAGAAAGAATGAGAAAAAACAACAACAACAACAACAGGGAAAAAATCAAACAAAAACAAAAAACAAAACAAAACAAAAACTAGATCCTGGATGTGTTTTGGTCTGCTTGTTAAAAGAAACTATATTCCAAAATAAGAAAAAAGAAATATATATGTATATATATATATATATATATATATATATATAATAAAAGGCAATGAAAGGAAACAAATGTAAGTAAAATGTATACATAAAATAAAAATTATAAAAGAATAAAAATATTTGAAAAAATAAGAAAATAACTGAA
>ML094833.1:28023-47053 GCA_003697995.1 Taxidea taxus jeffersonii
AAAAAAAGAATGTTATATGATATTTTCCACAGAAGCTGAAAATTTCCAGCCTTCTCTGATTATTAAACTTGTTGACAGCCAATTGTTTATATGGGTCTTCTGGGGGAGGGGCCTATTTCACTGATTCTCAGGTGTACTTGCCCTATTGTAAATGTACCTCCCTTGCTCAGTGTAAGTAGATCTGGATTCCACCATCTAGTGCTGTTTTGTTTCCTGGAGGCTTTCAGCACCAATATCTGGGATGAGTATGATCGTGTCTGACTCTCTATCCCTGGTGTTAAATGTTCTTGTGCCCCCCCCCCCCACACACACACTCAGTGAGCCTTCACAGAAAAGCTGTCAATCATTCTTATCTCTCTGGTTTCTTTCTTTCCTTTTTTAAAAATTGTATTATGTTAGTCACCATAAAATACCTCTTTAGTTTTTGATGCAGTCTTCCAAGATTATTTATGTACAACACCCAGTGCTCCATTCAATACATTCCCTCCTTAATACCCACCACAAGTCTCTGGTTTCTGTCAGAGCTCTGTGTTTACCCAGCCTATGATGGAGTGTTTTTTTATCTCAGGCTAATGGCTAAGTTTCAGAACTCCAAATTTTATGGATTCTTGTGACACTGAACCCTACTGTTCCTCCTGGGGGAGGGAGGGAGTTCTTGCCACATTTCTGCCTTTTCCTAGACCCCTCCCAGGAAAGCAATCACATGACCATGCAGCAATTTGCAGTTTACAGCAATATAGAGCAGAAAGCCAGTACCTAAACTCACTCGCTGCTCTCAGCCAACTTCCCTGCTCCTTTGCCTAGAAACTGCCACACTCATACACCATCTGTTCTTCTTGCTACCTCAGGGATCCTGAGACAAGTCTGTCCCACCTGGAATTCTGCCACATTTTGCCATCTGAGCACCTTTAAACCAGGGATACATGCCATTGTAATAGATTTTTAAAGTTCAGATTTTGCACTCCACTGATTTTGTGTTAGTCTCCCTAATCAGGCTTCATCTCCTCTGCTGTATCCTCAGACATACCACACCAGATTCAAGCCACTGCACCTCCTACTTCCAAAAAGTGGCTGCTTTTCTACTTATAGAATTGCAGCATTTCTTTTTTCATATCTCTGATTTATCAGGATTTCAGAATGATTTGATAATTATCTAGCTAAATTTGAGGGACCAGACAAACTTATGTTCCCTACTCCTCTGTTATCTTAACTCTTTCCCCCTAGTCCTTTTAATAATTCTGTGATACTAAGGCATTTCTTGTTATCCATTGTGCAGTAGAAATTCTCAAATGTTTCCATTCTTAACATAGAGAACTTCATAATTACCCCTGTTAAATTTCAGCTCATTACTTCATGGGCATTCTTCTAACCTTGACTTGAAATCTTTGAGTCTCTGATTCATCTTACCTGTTATCCATCTCATAATTGAGGCATTAGCACATTCTACAAGCAAGACTGCAATGTCTTCATTCAGATAATCACTCAATATATTGAAAGGGACAGAAACAAATGCAGAGTTTTGTGACAAGACACTAGAGATCTTTCTTTAGGTCAACACCGATTCACCCGTAAAGACTTTGGGTTCAACTATTCAGCAAGTTATGAATAAAAATGAACCTTTACAGTATAATCTATCTATATTTTAGCATTTAGTCCACACAATAACAACAGATCATTCTGTCTATAGGTTTTGCTGAAATTAAAATACATGTGAGACATGGCCTTGATGATCTTGATTCCACTTTATCACTTCTTTAAGTGCTATCACTTTATCACTTCTTCAAGTGCTATCAGGTAAAACTGCTCAGCAAGTCAAGAGTTCATCATATGCTTTGCTTTCAGAACACTAAAACGTTAGGCATATTTCATGAAATTAAGGTTTTCATTAAGATTCTTTTACCATTGTTTTAGTTGTGTGATAACCATTAAAAACCGTCATCCATGTCCTCCATTTGATCAAATAGGTCACATGAGATTCCCACCATTATTTTGGTATTGCTCCTTACCATGCTTCTGCCTCGAGATAAGCGGATTTTTTTTCACTGTGTATCTTTGCAACATCTGATGCTCTTTCTCCTGTTAAATCTATTTTTTAACAGATTATCTTCAATTGCAATCTTTTCATTGAATACCATCCCACCAAGTCTCAGAGACACCTATTTTATTATATTTAACTTGTTTATGTTAAAATTTCAAGCTAATTTCCCAAAGGGTTTACTACCATTTTTCAATATAAAATAAATGCAGGGAAGTCCTATAATCAGTGTGTCTCATTCATTCATTTTATATTTACCCAAGCTGCAGGATTATTTTTGCTATCTTCCTACACCTTTGTGCTTTTCTGAGACTATCCCAAACTCCACCCAAAATGCATACATTTTGAAAAAGACAAATAGTCCATTCTAGCATTTATTCTAAGTATCTGCTATGTCCCAGAAGGAAGACCATTGATCTTATTTAAAAATTACTGCCCTGCTTATTGTCCCCATGCTGCTCATAAAATAAACTAGGGTTCAATGAAGGAGATTTCAAAACCTGATTAAAAGGTGCTCATATATTAGTTAATATATAGTAAGCAAAATAAATAAATATTAATATGAATTTATACTAAATAAAATGCAATTTTATGGGCTTTTATCTGTAATATTGATTCTGAAGATAAAAATTAGCATAAACCTCATTACTGTGTAGCATTATTGTTCAAAACAGTAGATATTAAACTGCAATTAATTATTAATAACAAGACAAAAGAAATCATTTTTAGCTTGAATGAAAGCCTTTAAATAATCATTTCAAACATGGGAAATGAAATGAATAATTTTGTTTAAAACCATTTGTCCTCTGAACTTCAGTCTATTCAACTTCTGAAATACTTATTAGAACATAGTTCTATTCAGCATATTTTAAACTTTAAATAATTATACCACCCAGTGTGCATTTCTTTTTTTTTTAAGATTTTATTTATTTATTTGTTAGACAGAGAGCATACGCAGACAGAGAGAGAGGCAGGCAGAGGCAAAGGGAGGAGCAGGCTCCCTGCCGAGCAAGGAGCCCGATGCAGGACTCGATCCCAGGACGCTGGGATCATGACCCGAGCTGAAGGCAGCTGCTCAACCAACTGAACCACCCAGGCATCCCCCAGTGTGCATTTCTATAAAGCATTAGAAACTGGCAATACTTGTTCATAAAACATCTATATTAGATTATACAGTTGCTCACACAGTTAAAAAATTAAAAAAAATAAATAAAAGCAAAACTGTGCTAATAAGGTGACAAATTGAAAGGAGTTATAGGGAACTTGTGCATAGAAGACAAACCTTCTGAAATGAAGGCTTAGAAGTGATGATGGTAATGTCTTAAACCGGTTAAAGGAAATCAATATACTCTTTTATTGTCACTCTCTTTGTCGATTGGTCAGGTCCATATCTGATAATTACAAAGTGAGATCCTTCTTTCAGTTGTGTCAGCCTGAAAATGCTACCTGAACAATAATTACTAAATTAAGCATTGATGGGTCTATAAAAATCAACTTTCCCATCATGAAGTAATCCTTTTAAGTCAGATTTTATCATTGGAAGCATATTAAAAATGTTGAGTGTTATTGCTAAACACTTCATTAATGTGTACCAATCCTCATTTCACATGGACAAGCACAATGGCCTTAAACACACACACATGCACACATGTGCACATGCACGCACATACACACAGTACACCATATTGTGGAGTAACTGGAATAAAAGAAATATGGTAAAAGAAAAAAATGTGGGCCACTGAGATTAATATCATCACTTGAGGCATGCAATTCTCAGTTGGTTTTAAAGTTTGTGCAAAGTTCAGAAGTGTTTAGGCAATGGAATTAAGGCAAAGTCAATATTATACATTAGGAAGGAAATGA
The DNA here is from genome assembly GCA_003697995.1 of Taxidea taxus jeffersonii. NCBI lineage: Eukaryota > Metazoa > Chordata > Mammalia > Carnivora > Mustelidae > Taxidea > Taxidea taxus. The sequence goes on from ML094833.1 coordinate 31,922, forward strand.
AGCATTACAGAAATATATCTCCTACTTCAGTTCATAACTTAGCTCCCTACTCAAATGGCCAAACTGGAAACTAAATCACTTAGTAATTTTCATTCAATACATTGTTAAGTGCCAGTTTTACAAAAGTGAAACAGATAGAACCAATATCTGCTTTCACAGACCTGAAAGAGCAGCAGGGAAGATAATCAAAAGAAACCTAACAGGGAAGATAGACAATTAATACCCTAATACAAAGAGTGGAGAATGCTATTGTAGATTAGGGGAAGGATTACCTGCAGGTGTTCTTTGAGAAAAGGACACTAAGATCTGAAACTTGAGTAGAGCTCTGGGTGATAAATGTACCAGGTAAAAACAAACAAACAAACAAATAACAACAACAAAAACCGAGGACCTTGCCCTTCACATGAGGTGATCCAAGTCGTCTACATTTCTTACCTGAATTATGCAATAAAGTTCTAGCTGGACCTCTGCCTCTAGTTTGCCTCCAGTTGAACCTCTAAGTAGCATGCCAAGTAATTTTTCTTAAAGATCAAAATCTTTCAATGGTGCAGTACTGCCTAGTCTGGAGAATGATTTACAGACTTCCTAGCAAGCATTTATGCCTTACAACTCCACCCCAAATTAATGTATTTTATTTTCCATCACTTCTGGAAAGCAATGGCTTCTTGACATGTCCATAACCTAATCCTCAGATCTTGTGACTGTGTTATGTTACATAGCAAAAGAGACTAGAGATGTCATTAAAGTTATAAATAGAAGGATTATCTTGGATTACTCAGGTGGACCCAATCTAATCACATCAACCCTTTAAGGCAGAGCACTTCTCTGGTTGAAGACAAAAGATGCAACAGAAGGAAAAGTCAGAATAATTTAAAGCATGAGAAAAACTCGGTGTGCTATCACTGGTACGAAGCTGGAGAGCAACATGATGAGGAGAGCTGAGAGAAGCTCCTAGCTAAGAGCAAAAAAGGAAACAGGGACCTCGGCTCTACAGCCACAAGAAACTGCATTCAGCCAACAATGTGAATGAGCTTGGAAGCAAATGCCTCCTCAGAGCCTTCAGATGCAAGCCCAGGCTAGACAATACTTTGAACACGACCCTGTGAGACTGAATTGAAGAAAGTGAGGTTAACCCAGCTTTCTAGTTCCTGTGTAGTTTAGCTATTACAATCCATATACACAGAGATTAAAAATTACACTAAAAAATGAATGTTAATTGGTTGAATTAGTGATTCAATTTGGTTTTACTGAAAACTGCATAATTACTATTAAAACTGTCATCCTAAGTGTCCATCAACAGAAGAATGGATGAAGAAGATGCAGCATACATACACCCACGTACATGCACGTGTACTGGAATACTATTCAGCCATAAGAAAAAAGGAAATCCTGCCATTTACAACATGGATGTACCCTAAGGATATTATTCTAAGTGAGGTAAGTCAGACAGACAAAGACAAATACTGTATGATATCACTTGTATGTGGAAAATTTACAAGGGGAAAAAAGGAACTAAAAAGCCCAGAGTAGAATGATGGTTACCTGTAAGAGAGAGAAGTCATTTAAAAGTACATACTTGCAATTAATAGGTAAATAAGCCCAAGAAATCTAATACAGAGTACAAGGATCACAGACAACAAAACTGTATTATAAACATACAATTTGCTAAGAGACTAGATCATAATTGTTTCTATCACTAGAAGAAATGGTAATTATGTGGCACAATAGAAGTGTTAGCTAACATTAAAATGGCAATCAAACTGTATTATAAATATATATAAATCATTATGTTGCATACCTTAAACTTACACAATGTTATATCAATTAGATCTCAATTTTATAAAAACCAATAGAAAGAGGGGGAAAATGCCCACTCTAAGGGTGCCTAATTGGAATATATTTGCCTTGTGATTGCTCCTCATTTTTGATAAGATTGTACTTTATAAAACTAAAACTAAAATGAAGTGTTTAGTGTCATCAACATTCCCTTTATTTCTTATTTTAATTTAATTGAATTTTATTTTATTTTCAGTGTTTCAAAATTCATTCTTTATGCACCACACCCAGTGCTCCATGCAATAGGTGCCCTCCATAATACCCACCACAAGACTCACCCAACCCCCCAACCCCCTCCCCTCCAAAACCCGCAGTTTGTTTCTTGAAGTCCACATCCTCTCATGGTTTTTCTCCCCCTCCTGTTTCCCCCTACTCACTTCTCTCCATCTCCCAGTGTCTTCCCTGTTATTCCTTATGCTCCACAAGTAAGTGAAAACATATGTTAATTGATTCTCTCTCTCTGCTTAACTTAGTTCACCCAGCATAATCTCTTCTGGTGCTATCAATGTTGATATAAAAGTTCGGTATTCATCCTTTCTGATGAAGGCATAATACTCCATTGTATATATGGACCGTATCTTCTTTATCCACTTATCCATTGAAGGGCATCTTGCTTCTTTCCACAGTTTGGCGACTGTGACCATTGCTGCTATGAACATTGGGGTACAGATGGCCCTTCTTTTCAGCACATCTGTTTCTTTGGGGTAAATACCCAGTAGTGCAATTGCAGGGTCATAGGGTAGCTCTATTTTTAATTTCTTAAGGAATCTCCACACTGTTTCCTAAAATGGCTGCACCAACTTCCATTCCCACCAAGAGAAAGAGGGTTCCTCTTTCTTCACAGCCCCTCCAACACTTGTAGTTTACTGTCTTGTTGGTTTGGGCCATTCTGACTGGTGTAAGGTGGTACCCCAATGTGGTTTTGATTTGAATATCCCTGATGGCTAATAATGATGAACACGTTTTCGTGTGTCTGTTAGCCATTTGTATGTCTTCTTTGGAGAAGTGTCTGTTCATATCTTCTGCCCATTTTTTGACATGATTATCTGTTTTGTGTGTGTTGAGTTTGAGGAGTTCCTTATAAATCTTGGATATCAGTCCTTTGTCTGTAGTGTCATTTGTGAATATCTTCTCCAATTCAGAGGGTTGCCTCTTTGTTTTTTTTGACTGTTTCCTTTGCTGTGCAGAAGCTTTTGAACTTGATGAAGTCTGAAAAGTTCATTTTTTCTTTTTTTTTTTTCCTTTTGCCTTTGAGGGCATGTTTTGAAAGAAGTTGCCATGGCTAATGTTGAAGAGGCTACTGCCCATGTTCTCCTCTAGGATTCTGATAGATTCCTGCCTCATGTTGAGGTCTTTTATCAATTTTGACTTTATCTTTGTGTATGGCGTAAGAGAATGGTCGAGTTTCATTCTTCTACACATAGCTGTCCAATATTCCCAGCACCATTTATTGAAGAGACTGTCCTTTTCCACTGGGTATTTTTTCTTGCTTTGTTTATATGACCATAGAGTTTCAGGTCCATATATGGGCTCTCTACTCTGTTCCACTAGTCTATGTGTCTGTTTTTATGCCAGTACCATGCTGTATTGGTGATCACAGCTTTGTAGTAAAGCTTGAAATCAGGCAATGTTATGCCCCCACTTTTGTTTTTCTTTTTCAACATTTCCTTAGCAAATTGGGGTCTCTTCTGGTTTCATACAAATTTTAGGATTGTTTGTTCCAGCTCATTGAAAAATGCCAGTGGAATTTTGATCGGGATGGTATTGAAAGTATAGATTGCTCCAGGCAGTATAGACATTCTAGCAATGCTTATCTTCCAATCCATGAGCATGGAATGCTCTTCCATCTTTTTGTGTCTTCTTCAATTTCTTTCATGAATTTTCTGTAGTTCTTTGAGTACAGATCTTTTACCTCTTTGGTTAAGTTTATTCTCAGGTACCTTATGCTTCTTGCTGCTATAGTAAATAGAATCGATTCTCTAATTTCCCTTTCTATATTGTCATTGTTAGTGTATAAGAAAGCAACTGATTTCTGTACATTGATTTTGTATTCTGTCACATTACTGAATTGCTGTATGAGTTCTAATTGCATGAGGGTGGTGTCCTTTGGGTTTTCCATATAAAGTATCATGTCATCTGAGAAGAGAGAGAATTTGACTTCTTCTTTGCCATTTTGAATACCTTTTATTTGTTTTTGTTGTCTGATTGCTGTTGCTATGACTTCTAGTACTTTTTTGAGCAACAGTGGTGAGAGTGGACATCCCTGTCATGTTCCTGATCTCAAAGGGAAAGCTGTCATATTTTCCTCATTGAGGATGATATTCGCTGTAGATGATGTTTCATAGATAAGTTTTATGAAGTTGAGAAATGTCTATCCCTACATTTTGAATTGTTTTAAACAGGAATGGATGTTGTGTCTTGTCAAATGCCTTTTCTGCATCAATTGAGAGGACCATGTGGTTCTTATCTCTTCTCTTATTGATTTGTTCTATCACATTGATTGCTTTGGGGGACCCCTGAGACGGTGGCTGAGGATGTACACTGGCTGTGGGAGGTTGCATGGCTCAGTGGAGATTACAGAGGGGGAGTCTCTGTGTTCTGGACCAACAAGAGAGGAGCAGACTGAGGCTTCTCTCTGAGATGTAGATCTGGATGCAGTTTGCTTTCCACTAAACCTCCAAAGAGCTGCAAAAAGCTGCCAAAGAATAAAAATCTCCAGAGAACAAAAGCCTGAAAAACCGGTTTCCACAGAACTCAGCCCCTTGATAGGAAGCAGGAAGACTCAACCCAAGGAAAACTGACTGAAAAACAACATGGCAGGCCCAGAAAGCCAACCAAAAGAATGAGAGGACAACCACCACAGGGTCCCCATGAAACTGTTAATCCCCAATATCAGGGGAAAACAATATATTAAGCTTCTGGTATTGCCCTAAAGCCTGTATATTTCATAGATACAACTTTTATTTTAAGTTCTTTCTCACTATTCTTGTACTTTTTAATTTTTGTAACCTACTTACCATTACAACCAGAGGTTCAATACAACATATTCTATAACAACTTTTTACCTTGAAATTTTTTTCATACATATACTTGTATTTTTCTTTTTCTTTTCTATTTTTTTAAAGATTTTATTTATTATTTATTTGACAGACAGAGATCACAAGTAGGCAGAGAGGCAGGCAGAGAGAGAGGAAGGGAAGCAGGCTTGCCGCCAAGCAGAGAGCCCGACGCAAGGCTTGATCCCAGGACCCTGGGATTATGACCCGAGCCGAAGGCAGAGGTATTAACCCACTGAGCCACCCAGGCGCCCCTCTTTTCTATTTTTTAATTGTACACATAGATATAAGGTTTAAGGTAATCCCCTTTCCCTATTCAATATTACTCTTATATATAAACCAGTTTTAATATCCCTTTATCTCTGGAAAGTTGAGTCCTCTTACAAAAATATCAAGATACACTCAGGAAGAATCAAAATAATCTACCTCCCCCACATCAAGGATTTATAACCATCCTACCATTTTTTCTTCTATCAGTGTTTCTTTGTATTTGTTTTTGTTCTGGTATTTTATCAATCTTATTCTTGAGGTTCATTTTTGCTGGGTTATTTTTTTTTTCTTATCATTTACAATCGTCAGTCTTTTGTTTGACCGTTTCTCTTTGTATACCTTATAAATCTTACCTTTGGGGCCCGTTCTGGCTGGGTCTTCTCTCTTTTGTTCTCTCCTCTCTCTCTCTCTCTTTCTTTCTTCTTTCTTTTTAGTGGTGACTTCTGATTGCTCAGAAGCATTAGAGGGTGCACCTTGCCCTGGATCGCAGTTGATATATCCAGCTACACATCCGCTCAAGCTCCTCTCACCAAAATGACTAGGAGAAGGAACACCCAACAGAGGAAAAATTCAGAGACTGCTTTCTCCACCAGAGCTATTGGATATGGACATAAACAGTATGTCAGAAAGGGAATTCGGGGTAGCAATTATCCAGGCAATGGCTAGGTTGGAGAAAACAGTTAGTGATAAAATGGAATCTATTAGGGCAGAGGTGAAAGCCACCTTGGAAGAAATTTAAAATATTATCAATGGGTCCAATCTAAATTAAGTACTCTAACAACTAGGGAAACTGAGGCAGAAGATAGAATTAGTGATCTAGAGGAAAAACTTATATAGGTAAAAGATCAAGTGGAGGCCTGGAACAAACAGCTTAGAAGCCATGAAAACAGAATTAGGGAAACAAATGACTCCATGAAAAGCTCCAATGTCAGAATTATTGGGATCATTGAGGGGGAGGAAGAAGAAAGAAGACTAGAAGATATAGTAGAACAAATTCTCCATGAAAATTTTCCCAACCTGGGGAATAGAACAAACGTTCGTGTCCTATAGGTAGAAAGACCACCTTCAAAATCAACGAATCTAGAAAGACCTCAAGGCACTTGATTGTGAAACTGACCAATTATAATTTCAGACAAGAGCTTTTGAGAGCAGCTAAGGGGGAAGAGATTCCTTATATACAGAGGAAAGTCCATCAGAATAACGTCAGACAGGTCCACAGAAACCCCATAAGCCAGAAAGGGCTGGAAAGACATATTCAAGGCACTAAATGAGAAGAACATGCATAAAGAACATACATAAAAAACATGCATAATGAATACTTTATCCAGCAAGGTTGACATTTAAAATGGATGGAGAGGGGTGCCTGGGTGGCTCAGTGGGTTAAAGCCTCTGCCTTCGGCTCAGGTCATGATCCCAGGGTCCTGGGATCAAGCCCCATGTCCCTCTCTCTCTCTGCCTGCCTCTCTGCATACTTGTGATTTCTGTATATCAAATAAAATCTTTAAAAAAATAAAAATAAATAAAATGGATGGAGAGATAAAGAGCTTCCAAGATTGTCAAGGTTTAAAAGAGTATGTGACCACCAAGTCAGCACTACAAGAAATATTAAGGGGGAGTGCTATAAAAAAAGAAATAACCCAAGAATGTTATGGGACAGAAATTTACAGACACAATCTATAGAAACAAGGACTTCACAGGCAACATGATGTCAATAAAAGCATCTCTTTCAATAACCACTCTCAATGTGGACAGTCTAAATGCTCCTGTAAAACAGCACAGGGTTGCAATTGGATAAAATGAGAGGACCTGTCAATATGTTGTCTACAAGTGACCCACTTGGAACCTAAGAATTTATCCAGACTGAAAGTGAAGGGATGGAGAAGCATCTTTCATGCCAATGGACCTCAAAATAAAGCTTGGGTAGCAATTCTCATTTCAGATAAATTAAAATTTAAACTAAAGACTGTAGTCAAAGATAAAGAAGGACACTACATCATTCTTAAAGAGTCTATCCACCAAGAAGATTCAACAATTGTAAATATTTATGCTCCCAATACAGGAACAGCCAGCTACATAAGACAACTATTAATCAAGATAAAGAGTAATATTGACATAAGTACATTAATAGTAGGGGATCTTAATAGACCACTCTCAGTAATCGACAGATCATCCAAGCAGAAAATCAATAAAGAAACAAGAGCATTGATTGACACATTGGAACAGATGGACCTCAAAGATATATACAGAACATTGCATCCTAAAACAACAGAATACTTATTCTTCTCAAGTGCACATGGAACTTTCTCCAGAATAGACCACATACTGGGTCACAATTCAGGGCTCAACTGATAACAAAAGATTAAGATTTTCACCTGCATATTCTCAGACCACAATGTTTTGAAACAGGAACTCAACTGCAAGAAAAAGTATAGAAGGAGTTCAAACACTTGGAAGCTAAAGACCACCCTGCTTAAGAATGTTTGGATGAACCAGGAAATCAAAGAAGTACTTAAACAATTCATGGAAACCAATGAGAATGAAGATACTTCAGTCCAAAACCTATGCGATATGGCAAAGGCGGTCCTAAGGCAGATATACATAGCGACCCAAGCCTCTCTGAAAAAAAAAAGGAAAAATCCATAATACACCAGCTCTCTTTATGCCTTAAAGATCTGGAGAATCAACAACAAATTAAGCCAACCCCTTGCACAAGAAGGGAAATAATAAAGACTAGAGCAGATATCAATGAGATAGAAACTAGAGATACAGTAGAACATATCAACAAAACTAGAAGCTGGATTTTTTAAAGAATCAATAAGATCAATAAACCACTGCCCTAACTAATCCAAAAGAAAAGAGAGGTCCCAAGTTAATTAAATTATGAATGAGAAGGGAGAGATCATGACTAACACCAGGGAAATAGAAATAATCATCAGAAATTATTATCAACAGTTATATGCCAATAAGTTAAGCAACCTAGATAAAATGGATGCATTCCTGGAAGCCTATAGACTTCCAAAACTGAATCAGAAAGAAATGGACAACCTGAATAGACCAATTTCTAGTAACAATATTGAAGCAGTGATCAAAAACCTCCCAAAAAACAAGAGCCCAGGACCTGATGGATTCCCTGGAGAATTCTACCAAACATTAAAAGAAGAAATAATACCTGTTTTCCTGAAGCTGTTTCAAAAAGTAGAAACAGAAGAAAAACTTACAGACTCTTTCTATGAAGCCAGCATTACCCTGATCCCCAAACCAGGCAAAGACCCCACCAAAAAGGAGAATTTCAGACCAATATCACTGATGGATATGGATGTGAAGATTCTCAAAAAGATCCTAGCTAATAGGATCCAACATTACATTAAAAATATTATCCACCATTACCAGGTGGGACTTATTCAAGGGATGCAAGGGTGGTTCAACATTCACAAAGCATTCTCTTTATTTCTACAATTACTTCCATCTTCTCTACTTTATCTTTATGAACGTATTCAAGTAACTAAAACCAAAGGAGTGGTACACAGAATTCTAAGGATGCTTTACCAAGGTTTCTGACCCCAGCAATCAAATGCTGTTGCAGAAAATATTGCTGATGTAATTAAATCCCCAAGTCATTTGACCTTAAGATCTGTAGATTATCTGTGTAAGTCTGACCCAATTAGATAATAGCTCCTAAAGTGAAGAATTTTCCTGCTGGTGGCAAAAGAGGAAGTCAGTGGTAGAAATCAGAGAGACTCAACACAGAAGAAGGAATCAACACACTGTTGCTGGCTTTGAAAAAGAGGAAGGCCATGAACCAAGGAATGTGGGTAGACTCTAGGAGCGGAGAGTAATTCTTGCTGATAGTCATCTAGGACATGGGGACCTCAGTTCTATGGTCCTATGGAACTGAACTCTGTCAACAACCTGAATGAACTTGGAATCAGATTCTCCCCCAGAACCTGTCGATAAGATCCCATGCTTTCGGACATCCTGATTTTGGCCTTGTGACAACATATGAAGAGAACTGAATTGAGCCCACCTGGATGTCTGACATATGCAAACTGTGAGATAATAAACAGCTGTCATTTTAGCAGCTGCATTTGTGGTAATTTGTTGTAGCAGCAATCAAAACCTAGTATAAAAAGCACTGATATAACTACAACCTAATGCAGCTCCTCTGGAATCTGTCTCTAGTGTCTTCTCCCTAAAGAACTTGGGAAAAGTATTAGTCAGTATGGTTTTTGGGTGGCCTTGTCAAGTCCTGCTCATTTAGTAGGTTTCTCATATATTCAGTGATATGTTCAAGTTACTCAAGCTCTCAGAGTCTCAAACAACTAATCTGTAAAATGCAGATAATAAAACCATGACCCACTTCAAGGGATTAAATGAGTTAATGTCTATAAAATACATAAAATGTCTATAAAATAGAGCCCAGCACGTAATAAAAGTTCAAAAACCAAATGACTGTCCTTGTTTCATGCCCTAATGAGGGTTTTAGTGCTCATATTGTACATTTGCTCAAAATGCATTCTTTATACATTGGCGCTATTGAAAGATAAATATACAGGTTTTCTCTCTCCAACCCAAGTGTTCTAAGTTTCTTTCACTGGTTCTGCTAAATTATCTTTGTGGTATCCATGTATGGTTCTTTATGCTGCTCTGTGGAAACCAAAAGCCACTTTGGCTTGAAGAATATTATCTCCCTTGGAGAAGTTTCAATTTGTGTATCATCACTTCACTATAGTGTAACATTGTTAACATCCTCAGGCAACCATGGCTACAGACACTACTGATTAATCATTTTGGTCTCATATATTCAAGTTACACAAGTTAAACTTTTCAACCATTTTCCTGAAGCTGGGACTTGTTTTTTAAGTTTTCTTGAATTGGTTTTAAAGAATAAACAATTTTTAAGATAAAAGAAATGAAACATCCACCCTGCTTAGAAAGCAAGCTAGTGGGTATTATGCCAACAGGAAATGTATTTGAAGGGATAAAATTCATTTCCTGATGCAAAGCTTAGGCCTTGGCCTGGCAGGTATAACTAACAGTACATCTATGAACCATTGGTGTCCATTCTAGTTGGTGAATGGATCATAAAATTTCCTCGAAAAATATCTTCTCTCAAAAATAATCCTTAGATCTAAGTTCTAGATTTCATAATATGAATTCAAAAGAAAACAAAACATACAGATCTTCCAAAATGCATATTCTCCTTTATAAAAACTACTAGTACTACCTTTATTATAAACAATTATTCAGTAATTATAAAGAATGGAAATTGTGGGGACACCTGGGTGGCAGATGTAGTGAAAAGAAGGGCCATCTGCACCCCAATGTTCATAGCAGCAATGGCCACAGTCGCCAAACTGTGGAAATAACCAAGATGCCCTTCAATGGACGAATGGATAAGGAAGATGTGGTCCATATACACTATGGAGTATTATGCCTCCATCAGAAAGAATGAATACCCAACTTTTGTATCAACATGGATGGGACTGGAAGAGATTATGCTGAGTGCAATAAGTCAAACAGAGAGAGTCAATTATCATATGGTTTCACTTATTTGTGGAACATAACAAATAACATGGAGGACATGGGAAGACGGAGAGGAGAAGGGAGTTGAGGGAAATTGGAAGGGGCGTTGAACCATGAGAGACTATGAACTCTGAAAAACATTCTAAGGGTTTTGAAGGGGTGAGGGTGGGAGGCTGGGGGAGCCAGGTGGTGGGCTTTATGGAGGGCACGTATTGCATGGAGCACTGGGTGTGGTGCATAAACAATGAATTCTGCTATACTGAAAAGAAATTAGAAAAAAAAATATTAGATTGGCAACTGGTTTATCCACAGAGCCATGGCAGGCCAGAAAGAACTGGCATGGTATATTCAGAGAATTAATGAGAAAAACATGCAGCCAAGAATACTATATCCAGCAAGGCTATCATTGAAAATAGAAGGAGAGATAAAAAGCTTCCAGACAAAAACAAACAAACAAACAAACAAACAAAAAACAGACTTTGCAAACACCAAACCAGCTCTAGAGGAAATACTGAAAGAAGTCCTCTAAGCAAAGAGAGAGCCTAAAAGTAGTAGATCAGTACAGAACAGAGACAATATACAGTAACAGTCACCTTACAGGCAATACAATGGCACTAAATTCATATCTCTCAATAGTTACCTGAATATAAATGGGCTAAGCCCCAAACAAAAGACATAGGGTATCTGAATGGATAAAAAGACAAAACTCATCAATATGCTGTCTACAAGAAATTCATTTTAGACCCAAAGACACCTCCAGATTTAAAGTGAGGGGGTGGGGGACACCTGGGTGGCTCAGTTGGTTAAGCGGCTGCCTTCAGCTCAGGTCATGATCCCAGCGTCCTGGGATCGAGTCCCACATCAGGCTCCTTGCTCGCCAGGGAGCCTGCTTCTCCCTCTGCCTGCCTCTCTGTCTGCCTGTGATCTCTCTCTCTCTCTCTCTCTCTCTCTCTCTCTAACAAATAAATAAATAAATAATAAATAAATAATAAAAAAAAAATAAAGTGAGGGGGTGGAAAACAATTTACCATGCTAATGGACATCAGAAGGAAGCTGGGGTGGCAATCCTTATATCAGACCAATTAGATTTTAAGCCAAAGACTGTAATAAGAGATGAGGAAGGACACTATATCATACTCAAAGGGTCTGTCCAACAAGAAGATCTAACAATTTTAAATATCTATGCCCCTAACATGGGAGAAGCCAACTATATAAACCAATTAATAACAAAATCAAAGAAACACATCAACAATAATACAATAATAGTAGGGTACTTTAACTCTCCCCTCACTGAAATGGACAGATCATCCAAGCAAAAGATCAACAAGGAAATAACAGCTCTAAATGGTACACTGGACCAGATGGACATCACAGATATACTCAGAATATTCCATCCCAAAGCAACAGAATGCACATTCTTCTCTAGTGCCCATGGAACATTCTCCAGAAGATATCACATCCTGGGTCATAAATCAGATCTCAACCAGTATCAAAAGATTGGCATCATTCCCTGCATATTTTCAGACCACAATGCTCTAAAGCTAGAACTCAATCACAAGAGGAAATTTGGAGAGTACCCAAATACATGGAGACTAAACAGCATCCTTCTAAAGAATGAATGGGTCAACCAGGAAATTAAAGAAGAATTGAAAAAAATCACGGAAACAAATGATAATGAAAACACAACGGTTCATCATCCGTGGAACACAGCAAAAGCAGTCCTGAGAGGAAAATATATAGCGATACAAGCCTTTCTCAAGAAACAAGAAAGGTCTCAAATACACAACCTAAGCCTACACCTAAAGGATCTGGAGAAAGAACAACAAACAAAGCCTAAACCCAGCAGGAGAAGAGAAATAATAAAGATCAGAGCAGAAATCAATGAAATAGAACCCCCCCCAAAAAAACAATAGAACAAATCAATGAAACTAGGAGTTTGTTCTTTGAAAGAATTAATAAGATTGATAAACCCCTGGGCAGACTCATCAAAAAGAAATGAGAGAGGGCCCAAATAAATAAAATCATGAATGAAAGAGAGGAGACACAACCAACACCAAAGAAATATAAACAATTATAAGAATATATTATGAGCAACTCTATGCCAACAAATTTGACAATCTAGAAGAAATGGATGCATTCCTAGAGACATATAACCTGTCAAAACTGAACCAGTAAGGAATAGAAAACCTGAACAGACCCATAACCAGTAAGGAGATTGAAACATTCATAAAAAATCTCCAAGCAAACAAAAGACCAAGGCCAGACAGCTTCCCAGGGGAATTCTACCAAACATTTATAAGGATTTTATTTATTTATTTGACAGAGATTACAAGTAGGCAGAGAGGCAGGCAGAGAGAGGAAGGGAAGCAGGCTCCCTGCTGAGCAGAGAGCCCGATGTGGGGCTCGATCTCAGGAATCTGAGATCATGACCGGAGCCAAAGGCAGAGGCTTTAAGCCACTGAGCCACCCAGGCGCTCTCCACCAAACATTTAAAGAAGAATTAATTCCTATTCTCCTGAAACTGTTCCAAAAAATAGAAATGGAAGGATAACTTCCGAACTCATTTTATGAGGCCAGCATCACCTTGATCCCAAAAACCAGACAAGGATCCCATCAAAAAAGAGAATTACAGACCAATATCCCTGATGAAAACAGATGTGAAAATTCTCACCAAAATACTAGCCAGTAGGATCCAGCAGTCCATTAAAAGGATTATTCACCACGACCAAGTGGGATTTATTCCAGGGCTGCAAGTTTGGTTCAACATCCGCAAATCAATCAATGTGATACAATACATTAATAAAGGAAAGAACAAGAACCATATGATACTCTCAATAGATGCTGAAAAAGCATTTGACAAAATACAGCATCCCTTACTGATCAAAACTCTTCAAACTGTAGGGATAGAGGTTACATACCTCAATATTATCAAAGCCATCTATGAAAAACCCACCGCAAATATTATTCTCAATGGAGAAAAACTGAGGGTTTTTTTGCTAAAGTCAGGAACATGGCAGGGATGTCCATTATCACCACTGCTATTCAACGTAGTACTAGAAGTCCAACCCTCCGCAATCAGAAAACAAAAAGAAATTAAAGGCATCCAAATTGGCAAAGAAGTCAAACTATCACTCTTTGCAGATGATGTGATTCTATATGTGGAAAACCCAAAAAACTCCACTCCAAATCTGCTAGAACTTGTACAGGAATTCAATAAAGTGTCAGGATATACAATCAATTCACAGAAATCAGTTGCATTTCCTTACACCAACAACAAGACAGAAGAAAGAGAAATTAAGGAGTCAATACCATTTACAATTGCACCCCAAACCATAAGATACCAAGGAATATACCTAATCAAAGAGGCAAAGAATCTATACTCAGAAAACTATAAAGTACTCATGAAAGAAATTGAGGAAGACACAAAGAAATGGAAAAATGTTCCATGCTCATGGATTGGAAGAACAAATATTGTCAAGATGTCTATGCTACCTAAAGCTATCTACACTTTTAATGCAATCCCTATCAAAATCCCATCCATTTTTTTTCAAAAAAATTGAAAAAAATAATTCCAAAATTTATATGGAACCAGAAAAGAATTCAAATAGCTAAAGGAATATTGAAAAAGAAAGCCAAAGTTGGTGGCATCACAATTCCAGACTTCAAGCTCTATTACAAAGCTGTCATCATCAAGACTGTATGGTACAGGCACAGAAACAGACACATAGATCAATAGAACAGAACACAGAGCCCAGAAATAGACCCTCAACTCTATGAACTCTATGGTCAACTAATCTTCAACAAAGCAGGAAGGAATGTCCAATGGAGAAAGACAGCTTCTTCAACAAATGGTGTAGGGAAAATTGGACAGCCATATGCAGAAAAATGAAATTGGACCATTTCCTTATACCACACATGAAAATAGACTCCAAATGCATGAAGGACCTCAATGTGAGAAAGGAATCCATCAGAATCCTTGAGAACACAGGGAGCAACCTCTTCGGCCTCAGCCGCAGCAACTTCTTCCTAGGAACAACGCCAAAGGCAAGGGAAGCAAGGGAAAAAATGAACTATTGGGACTTCATCAAGATCAAAAGCTTTTGCAAAGCAAAGAAAACAGTTAACAAAACCAAAAGACAACTGACAGAATGGGAGAAGATATTTACAAACGACATATCAGATAGAGAGCTGGTATCCAAAATCTATAAAGAGCTTAGCAAACTCAAAACCCAAAGAACAAATAATCCAATCAAGAAATGGGCAGAGGACATGAACAGACATTTCTGCAAAGAAGACATCCAGATGGCCAACAGACTTGAAAAAGTGCTCCACAACACTGGGCATCAGGGAAATACAAATCAAAACCACAATGAGATACCACCTCACACCAGTCAGAATGGCTAAAATTAACAAGTCAGGAAATGACAGATGCTGGCGAGGATGTGGA
>RCUC01044380.1:0-22044 GCA_003697995.1 Taxidea taxus jeffersonii
AGAGGGAGAAGCAGGCTCCTTGCTTGGCAGGGAGCCTGCTTCTCCCTCTGCCTCTGCCTGCTACTCTGTCTGCCTGTGCTCGCTCTCTCTCTCTCTCTAACAAATAAAAAAAAAAGAATAAAATGAGCCATATATTCAATAATTCCTAATATCTAAAATCATACTTACATTACCTCAGTTACAAGTATAATCTTGCTCAGTTATGGTTTTTGAGTCTTCTGTGAACAACTATGTAAACTGCAAGTGCTTTGAAAAATGCTCGATGATCCTTCTGATTAATAGAGTCTTTCCTCTGTTGACTGCTGACTGCCTACCTCTTAGGTACTCCAAACTAACAAAAACAGGGCACCAATGTTGTGCCAGTAGTCCTTAAGACTACTCCCAGAACCTACAGGACTTAGAAGTTGTTAAACTCATAGATACGATTTATTATAGTGAAAGGATACAGAGCAGGATTAAAGGGCATAGGGTGGAGTCTGGAGGATACTGGCACCAGTTTCCAAGCACCCTCTCCCAATGGAGTTGTACAGGACATGACTCAATCAATCCCCCAGCAACTAACTGCAGTAACATGTACGAAGTGCTTTTCAGGAAAGCTCTCTTGAGTCTAAGAGGCCAGAGTTGCTTTTGTGGGTTTTTTTTTTTTTACAAGGTTTAGTCACCAAATCTTCAGTCTCCCAGAGGAAAAGCAGGTGCTTACCATAATCATACTTTTTGTACAAATGATCCAGAAAAGCTGGTACAATTGGGCTCAAGGTTCCAGACATGAAAAAACACTCATCAATTAATAACAAAGGCTCGGTTTCTAGGAATTAGCCAAGGGCCAATTATGCAAGTATGCAAGTAGACCCTTCTGAAAATGTACAGGATTTGAACAACTCACACTTGCTGGGTTAACTTTCTTATACACCTGGCAAGTAAAGACATACAATTCAGGGTATGAAGAGTGACTACAGATCGGGTAAACCACTTTTAAGAAACACAGTCCCCATACCAGGTCCATCCATCTCTTTCTTACCTTTCTAAGGATATTATTACTCTCCTTACATCTATACCTCACCATGGAGCTTAGGAAAGCATGGCAGAAAGCACTATGTTAAAAGCTTCATAATGAAGTAGTTAGAGCTGTTTTACATCTCATTCTTCCTTTCAAAATCAAAGGTCAAAAGATGGAATAAAGAACCAAGACCAGCATTTTCCAAACTATTTCTCAAGAAATGTTAATAGGTATTGTGCAAATAAATGGTTAAATAAGTATTGGGGACCATCTATATAATATCCCTTCCTTGGAGATTTATGAGGTTTTCCAGCATTTTAAAAGCTCTAATCTTAAAATTTTTTTAAAAACCTGTTAATTTTATAAATCTAGCCATTTACTGAATTTCTTTTCCCAGGAGCGATTTTATTTTATTTATTTATTTTTAAAGATTTTATTTATTTATTTGACAGAGAGAGAGATCACATGCAGGCAGAGAGAGAGGGGGAAGCAGGCTCCCCGCTGAGCAGAGAGCCCGATGTGGGGCTCGATCCCAAGATCCCGGGACCATGACCCGAGCCGAAGGCAGCAGCTCTAACCCACTGAGCCACTCAGGCACCCCCCCCCCCAGGAGCGATTTTAGAGTGGGATATCTATTAACATCTGATGGAAAACTATTGGGGAAACTCCAGAATAGGAAGATTTTGCCTGAGGTTCTTAAGGGTGAGAACCATCCCAGTCATAACACAGGTGATTCTGAACATACTTGGATATTCTACTTTTGTAAATTTTTTTTCAATTAACAAGTTGATTTCATGATCATCTAATGACTAGAACTGAAAACAATGTTAGCACCAATGCTGAGTAAATTGGCCATGACAATGCAATCAATAATAAGAAAATGTAATGAGCTGATCAGTGAGGAGACAAAACTTGATTACATAATTACATTTAGTAAACTGACTGACTTCTAATTTTGGCAAAGGTACCACTGCTCTTTCAAACACTCAAGAATAGGCTTACTGTTTCATCAGAGTTTTCAGCCTAACTAAAGGATGGTCTAATTGTGTCAGGAAAAGACCCAGCAAGGATAAAATGAGAATTCAAGAGAAAGGGGCAAGCACTAACACTGGTATCCCAGAAATTCCATAGCAGAACTGGCAAAAATCATCCAGAAACAAGTTATAACCTAAATATAGCTCTTTGGCATAGTTCACATATTTAGAAATAAGTGTCACTGCTGTTTTCTTTGTCACTTACTGCTACAAAAGACCATTCTGGGTTGCTAATAACAACCACATGTCTTTTCATAATGAAAAGTGAGCTAAAAAGTAGAAATGAAGTTTGAAGAGGAGGAAAAAAGAAGATTGAGTCCTCCATCTTAATCCCTAGTTCCAACATCTCCTCTTCCTTGCTCTTGATTAACCACCTTCAAAATCATTCCCATTTTCACCACTCTTAGACCCCTGAAATAGCCAACTTAAATATTTCACCCATTTTTCCTCTTCCCTTCCACTCCAGGGTTCCTATTTCTACCTAAGTTTCTGAATCTTCACTAGTCAAGAGACTTATCACCACTAGGAGACAGACAAAGAAAAGAAGTGTAAGTTTCACAAGCCATTCAGTATAAATTGTCACTTAATTGTCTCATTTCGAACCACTTAACTTTTCTTTTAGAACAAATCTAACCAATGCTCAAAGTTTTATATATCTACCTTTTTACTAAGACAAAATGAGCAAATAACTGCTAAATCTCACCTGATGTTTCATGTAATGATTCATGTAGGGAGTTGCCATTCTACTAACTTTGAGGCAAAATGGACATAGCAAGTTCTTAGTGTTTTCATGAGATGCTCTAAAATGACTTTCTACATCAGAAAATGTTGATGATCTAAACTGGCACACCTAGAAATACAAAGAAGGTTTAGTTCAACTTCAAAGTTCATAACTGAAACACGATTACATCAAAGTAGCAATGAGGAGTCATTCATTTAAGAAGAATAATATCATGCACTACTAATTCAGCACTGTTGCCTATACAACCAAGAATTCTAGCACTGAAAATAATAAGTATAATCCTTGAAACAGAAAAGTTATCTTTCGAAGTTTAGGGATATATTCCTAAAAATAACTAGATTTCCTTCTTTTCAGGTCTACTATCCCCCCTAACTTGCTTGAATTTTCAAATTCTGACATCTCTTGTGCTAGAAAGTTTTTCCTGCTACATAAAATAGAATATTCTTTTCTTTGGATTTTAGACAGCATCCAGGCTATCACAAGAGTCAACTTTTCTTATCTTGCTATCTAATTGGGAACCACTTCAAATTCTGGAAAAATACAAGTTCCAAAGCATTTAGCTGAGCTCCCCATAACTAATAGCATTTCCTATTTCTCTGCCATGTCTATGTTCTTCTGTACATGGTAAGAAAATCCATATATTTGTCTTCTCCAGCAGGGTATTTTGTTTGTCTAGTATAGGGTTCAGTAAACTATAGCCTCTAGTCACTATTGAAGATTTTAGTAATTCATTTTATTCTAACAGTTAAAAATCAATAGAATAATACTATTTCATAGCACATGGAACAAGCACCTAAGTACATGATAAAATGTATGTGTACCTGGCAAATATATGGCATTTCACCGGGTTTATGAGTATCCTTCATATGTTGCAAAAGAGCATGTTCTGTTTCAAATGATAATTCACAGATTTTGCAAATAGCTGAAAGCGGAAAAAAACACATTACCATCTTATGGATGTATAATAAATAAAAGATTCATTTTGTACATCCACAATAATAGCAATAAGTAGTAACAGTAATAGTGGTGATGGCTCCAAAAGTTCTATAGTTGTTAACTCTGTAACGTTGTTCCATGGACTCTACTTATATTAGCTTACTTCTCATGCCATCACTGACAGAACACTGCTATTTTACCCCCATCTTTCAGATGAGGAACCTGAGGCACATAAAGGTTAAGTAACTTGCCTGAAATCTCGCAGCTATATTAAGATGCAGAACTGGAATTTAAATCCTAGCTAACCCCAGGCTCTGTGGTTTTTAATTATCATTGTGGTTACTTTTCTTATGAGAGTGTAAATCAAGACCAATGATTTCATACTGCAAACCACAGAACCCTAACTTAGCCCCCTATATACAATGAAATGCATGAGTTATGCAAAGGAAGTTTCTATGTACAAGAGGGATTTCAGTTTTAGAAAGCAACTCTATTGAAAAGTTCATATAAGTGAAAACTTGTTTTTCAACTGTGCCCTCAAATCCAAAGTCCATTTCTCATTTTTAGGTTTCTAATCAGAATTCTTAAGGATTCCTCATAGTTTAGATGACCAAAAAAATTACTGTTCAAGACTTCAATAAAATTGTGACTTACTAGAAAACTCATGGGGAGTGTGTGTACTCTCAATGTGACACTGCAGCTGGAATGGTGTGGGATACTGACGGTAACAGTGCTGGCAGGTAGTGTGGTTTTCCCAGCTCTCACTGTTCTGCTTCTCAAGTTCCAAATGGTGCTTCATGTGGTTCATAAACCTGTAAGTGATTGTCAATTGGTACAAATATTCAGATTTATAACCAAGGGAAAAAACCTCTCCAATAAAGAATTGAACCTAAATGGTAAAAATGCATTTGTAGTACTCAAAATAATATCTTCCAAAGGCCTAGAGTCCTCTAGAAAAGTGTGCACTTTAAATAATCACATTTATCTGTTTGTCAGTCAGAGAGAGAGAGAGAGAGAGAGCAGAAGTAAGGGGAGGGGCAGGGCAGAGCAAGCTTGATGCAGCTCTCTAATCCCAGGACCCAGGGATCATGACTCTTAACCAACTGAGCCATCCAGGTGTCCCAATAATCACTTTAAGTGGCTCAGTAAACATCTTTCTTTGCATCTTTGTTTTAAAACAATCCATTAATATAGTTCATATGAAATACCACTAATTTGCTGGAACTCTTCATTACTTCAGATTTTTAAAATTTTGTAAAGAGGGGCTCCTGGGGGGCGCCTGGGTGGCTCAGTGGGTTAAAGCCTCTGCCTTCGGCTCGGGTCATGATCCCAGGGTCCTGGGATGGAGCCCCGTGTCGGGCTCTCTGCTCAGCGGGGAGCCTGCTTCCTCCTCTCTCTCTCTCTCTCTCTGTCTGCCTCTCTGCCTACTTGTGATCTCTCTCTGTCAAATAAAATCTCTACAAAAAAAAAAAAAAGAGGGGCTCCTGGGTGGCTCAGTCGGTTAAGTATCTGCCTTCAGCTCAGATCATGATCCCAGGGTCCTGGGATTAAGTCCCGTCAGGCTTGCTGCTCAGAGGGAAGCCTGCTTCTCCCTCTTCTACCGGCTCCTTCTGTCTGTCTGTCTCTCTCTCTCTCGCTGTCTGTCTCTCTCAAATAAATAAATAAATAAATAAAACCTTAAAAAATTTTGTAAAGGACAATAGGCTTCTTTTCCATACACGAAGTATTATTTACATTTAAAAATAAAATCCCTACAGAAAGAAAATCCTATCACCGAAAGCACCTACACAGTCCCGAGAGAAATCTTTCAAACATATACAATAGGCTGTCAGCTGCCTAATGACAAATTAGTATTTTTATTTGTGTTTTGGTTTCTAAATGCATGTAGTAGCAATTTTAATACCTTTAATTATGAGAATTTTTCTTGATTACAAGAACCTTTTTGTTTTATTTAAGATGGTGCTGGTTTACCGTGAGCACTAACACTTCATTTTTCACAGACCATGCCTTCTTAAGCACAGTCCACTTTTTAGCTCTACATTCCACTATCAGATTCCCTAATAGGTTTCTTTTTTTAAAAGATTTTATTTATTTATTTATTTATTTGACAGAGAGACAGAGATCACAAGTAGGCAGAGAGGCAGGCAGAGAGAGAGAGAGAGAGAGAGAGGGAGGAAGCAGGCTCCCTGCTGAGCAGAGAGCCCGATGCGGGGCTTGATCCCAGGACCCTGAGATTATGACCTGAGCCGAAGGCAGAGGCTTTAACCCACTGAGCCACCCAGGCGTCCCCCTAATAGGTTTCTTATAAGAAGGAATTGTGACCTTCGGTGGCAGAGAGTAAAATATAAAAAGGCAGATCTATTTCAGAGTGCTCATTAAAACTTTTTACTAAATTTCAAAGTAAAGTTATTCAATCAAAGTAACAATTTTAATACTGAGTCAAATATTAACAGTTATTCATTATGAGTCCCAAGAGGATATAATCTTGAAGTGATGGTGTCATCAACCTAGGTAGCAATCATAATACACAGGTTTAACACTTATATTTCTACATCCCCTGCTTATGGTACACTCTGAAATATTTTTTTCTCCCTTAATTTTTTTTAAGTGGGCTCCAGGCCCAATGTGAGGCTTGAACTCACGACCCTGAGATGAAGAATCACATGCTCTGCCAACTGAACCAGCCAGGTAACCACCCCCTTTAATTTTAACATCATCTCTATTAAAATCCATTTTAAAAAAAATCCTAGTTTTGGCTAAATATTTACATATAGAGGTCATAAGCCATTAACCTTTCAGCTCATAACTTTAAGTAATAAATAAAATCTGTAAAATAAATAAAATCTGTAAAATAAAATAAAGTGATCTGTTAACTACCTAGCTATCTCTCAATTATTACACTGCTCCCATCAGCAGTGCACGTTTCTCAAACCAGCAGATGGAGATGTGGGGAAAAAGCAACCCCCTCACAAAGCTGTTCTCAGAACAAAATAGCCCTAATTGGTTTTAGTGACACTTAATGCAGGAAAAAATAATCCTACAATATCTTGACAGGGCAGAGAGTAGAAATCTTGAACTATCAGCTTCTATCATCCTCTAAAACCATCAATTTGCCATCCCAGATTTTACCATTAAGGTAAAATATGATTTAACACACATTAACCTCTTTGGTTACCCAGTGTCTACTGTTCATGTTTTATTTACTAAAAATATGTCAAAAATGCTACAAAATTTATAAATGTTATAAAATATGGTTAGCTTAAAATTTCTAGATATTCTGATAATGTGTAACCAGTCTTTTGGAATGAAAACAAAAAAAAGGGAAATTTCATGTTAAATAGTAAGTGGACTAATCTTACAGGAAAAACAAAATGCTATTGCTGAAAGAACTTCTAATATCATATGCCTAACATTTAAGTATAATAAGGAACTTAAACAGAGACCCACTTTTCTATGTATTTTACTAAATTTATTAATTTTCTTTTCTGATGTATTTTACTGTAAAAAGGTAAAGATATGGAAGCAGGTCACAGATTCTATCCTAACATTCTTTCAGTGTTACATATCAAAGCACAATTCTTTTCTCTTAAGCTACTGGGCCACTAGCAACTAATGGCTATTAGAGCCTGATAAAAAGAACTGTGAAAACTCATATCAATATATGTGAAAGGTCTTTGAAAACTCTAAGGCACTACCACAAATGTAACATTCATAATTGTTCTGGTTTATATTACAATGCATTTCAGGGGTTTTCTATGTACTTCATTTTGGACTCAAGAATTCATCAGACAATAAAATAAATGCTAGGCTTAGAAATGACCTACAGGATACCTAAGAATGCTAGTTGCAAAGGATAGTTACCAATGGTAAATAAATATCTTTAAAAGTTTACACATACATGCGTGTGGCACAATACACATACATATGACTATCTCGTCTAAGGGAAGTACACTGATGTTTACAATTTACTTTGAAATGTAAAACAAATCAGATAGAGTCTACTGGTGAACAGGTGTGTGGTACACCTGAGGTAAAATATTAATGGTAGAATCAAGGTGGTAATTATTCAGATATTTCCTGTAAAAATTTTCAACTTTGAGGAATATTTGAACATTTTTATAATAAAATGTTGAAAAGACAATGTCAGACTACATAGCCAATGAAAAATACCAATCAGTATATCTTGTTACTTTGTTTTGGTTACTATCTTACTTAGGATTGTAGATATGTAATATTCCATATTCCTCAAAGACTGCAAAGTATAAGTTCCTAAAATTTAAAGCATATACGTATAAATCTTCAAAATCTTCAAAACTGAAAATTAAATCTCTACTTTTAAAATGTGTTAAATTATAAACTCAAAGCAGACATGTTTCATAAACTGGCACTTCTCTAAAGAAGATCATCAAAAGTGTCACTTTCTCTGCAAGGTTAATGTGATAAAAATGATAAATATGAATTGAAAAACTAGAACATTAAATAAGACTAATATGGAAGAGGTCAAACTGGATAAAGTAGTTCTTCCTGTGAGAGGCAAAGCAGATTCAAAAGAAGCTTAACAATAAAAATACCTCATTGAAAATTATGAGTTCAATGATAAATATAGACAAGTGATTCTTCTCTAAGTTAAAATAAATTTTGCCCTTTCTTAAGTCATATTAAAGAAATACAATGAAGGGGATCCAAGTGTCAAACTCCTAAAATACAATAAAAGACAAAAGTTTTGACACGATAATTTGCTTTTATTCCTAGTAGAAAGTGTTAAAATTGCTTATCTAGGATAGCACAGGAAAATAAAGATATGATATTTATATCAGTAGCATCCCAATTTTTAGAAAGAGAAATAAGTATTTACGTACCTAATATTGTTTTTAAGAACTTTCAAGCAACTGAAGCATTTAAAGGTTGTGTAAGTCTTCTGTTCATCATCAACAGCTCCTTCATGTCTTCCATAGTAAAAGTCACTAACTAACATGATCAATTTTCCTTTCTCTGCGCCATTTTTTTTATTTTCAGTAATAGCAAGTTCTGCTTTAATCATTTCCAAAAATTTATTTACCATGTCTGGACAACAACGCTGAAAGAGAAAAAAAGAATATATGTAAGGTTTACTTAGGTCTCTTCAAAAATTAGATACCAAAAAAATGATTCTGTGTTTATAACTAGGGCCAGCTTATGTAAAACTATGCTTCGCAATATATCTGGAGAGATAGTCACCAAAATGTTGGCTTCTTTCTTTATAAAGTCTAAAAAATTCAAACATCTCTTACCTTAATAACGAAGTAACTTCAAAAACAAATTAAAAACCTGAGGCCAGGGATGGCTATATACCTAACACCATTTTCCTTGTAATTTCAATTTTCAGATGTAAATATTTTAATATTTGATCCTTGGCTCAAAACCATTCACTTCATATGTCAAGATATAGGACATATGACATAATGACATAATGACATATAGGACATATTCCTTTAAAAGGAAAGGTATTTATTTATTTTATGTTTTTTAAAGATTTTTATTTATTTATTTGACAGAGAGAGAGAGAAAGCACAAGCAGGGGGAGCTATAGGCAGAGGGAGAGGGAGAAGCAGGCTTCCCACTGAGCAAGGAGCCCAATGACAGCCAGATCCCTAGAGCCTCGGATCATGACCTGAGCCGAAAGAAGACACTTAACTAAGCCACTCAAGTGCCCCGGAAAGGTAGTTTTACATGCCATTATATACATATTAAATTATCAAATAATACAGTAGTATTTTGGTAAAGCCTGGTTGGAACCTGACTCTGAGCACCAGTAACCTGCCATTCCCCAGACTCAAGGTACTGGAAAATGTATGGGACACAAAAAGTGTAAGTTCTAATTTAAAAACCTCAACACATTCTATCTAGAATGCTGAAATATGTGAAGGGGAAATCAACCTCATGAATAAAATCAAGACCTCATATAAACTGACCCTAATATGGATATTTCATATATAAACTTAATTCTCAATGAGATAAAACTAGTTCATTTATTATATACAATTTTCAGTTGTGGAATTTCACTAGAAGAATTCTCTAAGAATAGCTAGAGAGCAAAAATATAAACTTTTTAAAAAAAGATTTGATTTATATATTTCAAAAAATTGAGAAAGAATCAAGCCCAATTAAACCTATCAGATCAATTCAATCTATCCTATCAATGAATAAGCAGGCTCCCCGCTGAGCAGAGAGCCCAATGCAGGGCACGATCCCAGGACCCTGAGATCATGACCTGAGCCGAAGGCAGAGGCTTTAACCCACTGAGCCACCCAGGTGCCCCTAAAAATTTAACTTTTCTAAAAACCCAAACTACATACTCACAAAGCAACCACAAAGTGAAAAACCTAGAAAAATAAAGAACAAAAAATTGTGAAAGAATCAAGACCAATTAAACCTATCAGATCAATTCAATCTATCCTATCAATGAATACAGATGATTGGGTTTAACTCAGCTACTGAAAAAAGAAATTTCACATAGGATCACAAAAGAAAAAACGACTCTGTGAAATTAAGAAATATACCCCAAACAAAAACGGAATCCAGGCCAAAAAGGGAACACTTAATAAAAATGCTAAAGGATACATTCACAATGAAGTTAAAAGAGATATATCCATCTATATCCTAAATAGTAATGGACATAAAACAGAATTGGAAGGTATCAAAGAAAATAGTGATAATTTGAGACTTTGAGACCTACTCAAAAAATGACAGAGCAAACAGATGAATATAAATGAAGACACAGGAACCTCATAACATAGTATGTTAGATCTGATTGATAACTATCAATCCCATACTCCAAAAAAAAATCAGACCCCTTATTTTCAAGTTTCTATGTAACATTCAAGAAAACAGCCCATACAGTTTTCAAAATGGAGAGAAAAGGACCTGGGCTTTGCCATCAAAGACACTGAGGTTTGAATCTCAGCTATGCCAATTAACTGGCTATAAGACAATGAGAAAAAGATCTAGCCTAAAGAATTTTCCAAGGATTAAATGAAATAATACCTTAAAGCTTAGTACAGTGTCTTAGATCAATAGAATGTTTAACACTAAAAATTCTTCCTTTGGAAGAAAAGATTATCTTTGTGGTATACCAATCTCTTACCTATAATAACAGCAAAAGATCATTCACAAATAAACTAAAATTCACATTTTTTTTCAAAATGGAAATCCTTACTGTACTACTATGTAAATTTAACTGATATATAAAAACGCATAAGTGGGGGCGCCTGGGTGGCTCAGTGGGTTAAAGCCTCTGCCTTCGGCTTGGGTCATGATCTCAGGGTCCTGAGTTCGGGCCCCATATCGGGCTCTCTGCTCAGTGGGGAGCCTGCTTCCCCTCCCCCCTCTCTCTGCCTGCCTCTCTGCCTGCTTGTGATCTGTCTGTAGATAAATAAATAAAATCTTAAAAAAAAAATGCATAAGTGGAATGCCTGGATAGTTCAGTTGGTTGGGCCTCTGCCTTTGGCTTGGGTCATGATCCCAGGTTCCTGGGACTTAGTCCTACACTGGGCTCCTTCCTCAGCGGGGAGCCTGCTTCTCCCTCTGCCTGTTGCTCTCCTGCTTGTGTGCACACTTTCTCCCTCTCTGACAAATAAATACAAAACCTTTAAAACAAAGCATAAGCTAAAATATACA
This sequence comes from Taxidea taxus jeffersonii, assembly GCA_003697995.1. Lineage (NCBI taxonomy): Eukaryota > Metazoa > Chordata > Mammalia > Carnivora > Mustelidae > Taxidea > Taxidea taxus. The sequence goes on from RCUC01044380.1 coordinate 11,366, forward strand.
AGTCTCACTTATTTTTTTAATGACTAACAATGCTACAAGAAATAAAAGCTACATTTTAGAGTATGTTTGCTACTTTTTTCAGGTGCAGAAATATATATATATATGTATATATATACATATATATATAATGTGCTATGATTTGTGTATAAAATAGAGGGAAAATAAGAACACTCATGTGTGCTTATACATTCAGAAATTAAGTCAAAGAGGATATAAAGCAAATTAGTAAAAAATTATTTCCTTTGCAAGTCCTACTGGGAACTAGGCAAACAGATGAAGTGGAATTCTTCACCGTGTACCTTCTTTTTTCTTCTTTTTTTAAAGTTTTACTTTCATTCCAGTTAGTTAACATACAGTGTTATATTAGTTTCAGGTGTACAATATAGTGATTCAACACTTCCACACAATACCTGGTACTCATCACAACAAGTGCCCTCCTTAATCACCTATTTCAGCTATTTCCGCCCCCTTTGGTAACCATTAGTTTGTTCTCTATAGATAGGAGTCTGTTTCTTGGTTTGTCTCTCTCTTTCTCTTTTTTCCTTTCCTCATTTGTTTTGTTTCTTCAATTCCACATATAAGTGAAATCACATGGTATCTGTCTTTCTCTGACTGACATTTCTCTTGGCATACTCTCTAGCTCCAACCGAGTCACTGTAAATGGCAAGATTTCACTTTTTATGGCTGATTCATATTCCATTGTGTATATATTCCACATCTTTATTCATTCATCAATTAATGGATACCTGCACTGCTTCCATATCTTGGCTATTATAAATAATGCTGCTATGAGTATGGGGGTGCAGGGTATCTCTCTGAATTAGTGTTTCTGTATTCTTTGGGTAAATACCCAATAGTGCAATTCTGGTGGTAGGGTAGTTCTATTTTTAACTTTTTGAGGAACCTCCATTCTGTTTCCAGCATCAGTTTGCATACCCACCAACACTGCATGAGGGTTCCTTTTTCTACACATCCTTGCCAACACCTGTTTCTTGTGCTGTTGATTTTAGCCATTCTGACACGTGTTAGGTGATATTTTATTGCAGTTTCAATTTGCATTTCTTTTATGGTAAAGAATGATGAACACCCACCTTATACTTCTTGTGACTTCATTACCCTTCAAATTAAGTAAACTAAAGGTAACTAAACTACTCAGCCTTTTCTCTTTCCATCTATGATGCAAAACATGATGGACATTGGGGAGGGAGGGTATGTGCTATGGTGAGTGCTGTGAATTGTGTAAAACTGATGAATCACAGACCTATACCCTTGAAACAAATAATACATTATATGTTAATTTAAAAAAGTCAATTATCATATGGTTTCACTTACTTGTGGAGCATAAGGAGTAACAGGGAGGACATTAGGAGAAGGAAAGGAAAAGTGAATTGGGGGAAATCGGAGGGGGAGATGAAGCATGAGAGACTGTGGACTCTGAGAAACAAACTGATGGTTTTGGAGGGGAGGGGGCTGGGGGGATGGGTGAGCCTGGTGGTGAGTATTAAGGAGGGCATGTATTGCATGGAACACTGGGTGTGATGCATAAACAATGAATCTTGGAACACTGAAAAAATAACATAAAATTTAAAAAAATAATAAAACAGATAACTCTATTTTTTATATTTATAAGTAAAATACTGTAGTGAGTATATTAATGAAGGATCATTGCAACATTCTATTTTTTATAAATATAAAAAATACTGTAGTAAGTATATTAATTAAGCAACACTGTTACATGCAACAGAAAAGATAAATTTCACAGGCATGATGTTGAAGAAAGAAGAGAGACTGGACATATTTAAAGCTAAAGACTAGGCAAAACTAGAAGTCACAATCAAGGATAATTTGGGGAAGTGACATTTTCTTATACACTCCAGTGTTCTATTTCTGGAGCTGCAGTCTTGTAATGGAACTGTTCCCTTTGTAAACAATGATTATTTTACTAGTGACTCGTTCAATTTTCTGTATCCCTCAACAATTTAAAAGTGGTGTCTGATTCTCAACCTTCATTAATAAAGAGTTAAATCTGTTAATGAAAAATCATGTATGTTTATAACTATAAAAATTTTTAAAAAAATGAAAAACATCAAGTATCTGTACATAATATCACAAAGATAGGAAGATTGAAAACACTGGCAAAAGTTAATTTTTATATAAAACCAAAACCCAAAGTCCAGTTCACAGGAATCACACTCAGGGAAGTAGAAAAAGTGATAGATCAAACACAGTTTTGTCCAAGAATAAAGAAATTGTATTTGGAATTTTACAATTCTTTTCCTTCTACATTCTTGGTAAAATGCTGAATTTCAATGAAAAATTTGCCAATCTTTGAAAGAGCAAGCAATTAACTTTTCCTAAGTTGCTTCTTTGCTTTGCAGTCTTCTTATCCCCTCTTTCTTGAATATAATCTGCACTGCCTTTTTTCTTGCCTCCTTTCTCTCTTCTTGCCATTTATATTTGGGCATGCAAGAAGAATACAGACTATCTTTCCAAGACAAACAGAACACTGCAATATCTACCAAAATATTTTAATCGGAATAATACTTAGACCTCATACTTCATTAGTACTTCAAAAATTACCCCAAACTGAATTTCAAGAGCTTCCTACGCGAACGTAAAGCTAGAATTTATAACAACTATACAAACTATATTCTGGATTGAGTTAACACTTTCATTTCTTGTGAAATGCTCTACCATTATGAGTTTATGTCCAAGTGTTGAACATTAAAATGCAAGACTGAGATTTTAAGTAATGTGACATGCATATGTCACCAGACAAAAAATCATGTTAAAAAAGGAATTTTTAAGTTACAGGAAAGATTAAGCACCAAATAAAATGCCTGCTTTATAAGAGGTTTGAAGAATGGCATTACCTAGTCAATAAAATATCCTGAATAATATATTATTTTCATTAAAAGTTAAAATACAATATGCATAGATACTTTTTTTTTTAAGTACATTCCACATCCAGTGTGGAGCCCAATGCAGGGCTTCAACTCACCATGGTGAGATCAGATCAAGACCTGAGCGGAGATCAAGTTAGATACTTGACTGACCCACCCAGGCGCCGTACAATATGCATAGAGATTCAAGTGCCATGGGTGAATGCCAGTGGCCTGGGGACCCTATAGGACAAAGGCTGCAGCCCCTGCACAACTTGATGGCTATAATGCATGGGACTAACTTATCTGGGAATCGTTTGGGATTGAATAGAGCAATGTAATTACCGGCTGCCCCAGAGAGGGAGAGGATTTCCCCCACCCCTGAACCGTTTTTGCTGGCTGGGGTAAATGATTTTACAAATGAGATTTGCCATTGACATCTGCTCTACAAGTGGCAAAATGTCAGAAATGAAGAGAAAGAAATGTTATGATCCAAGAAATAAATGATTTACCTGGGAAAACTCCAACACCCACAAACACTCTTAGGGCTGTCACTAAGAGAAACACTGGACTTTCTACAAAGTCTTCTAGATATAATACTTTAAAGAGCTTGGAGGTAGGTCTATTTATTCCATTTCTTAAAGTACAACATACTGTGCTTAATGTCTTTTCTCAAGCCTCAGAGATCAGTTCAATGACAGTCACATCTCTTAGGCAAAGCAACAATTAAAGCTTTGATCTAGCATCCTTAGCTTTAAAGCAACTCCCACACATGGTCACTTTCACCTTACTTCAGTATCCAGCTCCAGAAAACAGATACTTTTACCAATAATTTTATGGTTGATAAAGCCATTATCACATCTAATAAAATTATCAAAGATTATTTGGTGTTCTCTAATACCCCCCAAATACAATATGCATATACTATAGTACATATAAGCCTATTTTTTTTAAGATTTCATGATTGGAAAAGATTTTAAAATCTTGTATACAGATAATCATCATGAATATAAATTTTTGCTTAAGTTATATAGAAGTACCAATGAGAAGATTTCTTATCTAAATACCTGGGCAAACTGGCATTTACCGCATATCAATCCTTAATGTTTTCAGAGAGTTGTCAATATTTTTAAAATTCAAAATTTTTTTGAACTTCTTAAAAAAAGATTTTATTTGTTTTTTGTCAAAGAGAGAGGAAGAGAGAGAGTGCACAAGCAGTGGGAGCAGCAGGAAGAAGGAGAAACAGGCTCCTTGCTGAGCAAGGAGCCAGATGTGGGACTTGATCCCAGGACCTCAGGATCCTGACCTGAGCTGAAGGCAGATGCTTAACGGACTTAGCCACCCAGAGTCCCTAAAAATCAAATTTTGAAAAAGTTTTACCTTCATGTGATATTTCAGAGGATCCAGAAGATTAAACTTTACATTGCACTTTGGACAGGATCTTAAAAAAGGTGTTCCAGTTTTATAGTGAGCTGATGAGGTATTTGTACCTAAAATAGATTAAAAATTTTCAGGACTCAAATTCTCTTTTAAACATTAAACAACCAGTAATAAAAGTTTAAAAATTCATCACAATTTCTAAAATTAATGTATAAGTAATATAATTTCTATTTTATATGCTAGATTCATATTTACCTTTTGATATCATAACATGGGAAGATGTCACTGGAGGAGAGTTACTTAGAGACAATGAAGCACAAGGACTTATATCAGAAACACTTTCGCTGGTCTTTGGCTTTTTTGGAGTAACACTGTTTACTTTAGAAGCAGAAGAACGTTTTAATATAGGCAGAGTTTCATCTATACCTACAATAATAGTGGGAAAAATATTTGTAAATACTTTAGTATAAAACACTGCCTACAAATGCTACTAAAATGGCATTATATTTGAATTTAAGTAAATACCTTGAAACTATATTAAAGATAATATAATTGAATTATATCATACAAATGACAAAGAATGATCAAAATTTATATGACCAAAAAAAATTTATATGACCAAAAAAGAAAAATTTATATGATCAATAGGTAGAAAAATTGTACAAACAGCTATTATGAACTACACATATTTGAACAACTCATGGAATAAACTTTTTATACAAGAAAATTCTAAAAATACTTTCAAATAATATATAAATAGGTATAAAAGAAGTCAGGCCAAAAGAATCTGAAGCAAAAGAAGAAAAAAAAATTAAAACACAGAGAATGTTCCAAGTTCAGTTCCCACAAATGAATTTACCTTTAGATGCTTAAATACATTTGGGCTTGGAAACAAAAACAACCTTTGTTCTAAAAATTCAGAGAAACCCTTTAAGATACTTAAAAAACTTAAGATATCTAATGGAAAACTTGAGTTGGTTCTTTTTCCACTTACTAACAATCTGATGGGTTTAAATTATCTGTTTATTACCTATGAACCAAGTACAAACAACTAATCTTGAATAATACCTTGCTCATTCATATGAAAAGTCTTGTTAGTATAATAGTCTTCAAACTATACTCCCCTGAGGCTAATGGTTCTGCCTTGGGGAATTTAGTAAGCATGTCAGATAGAAAAACTCTCCTTTTACCTTTTTTAAAAAATTAGATTTTAACGTAAAATTTTTTTTAAAGATTTTATTTATTTATTTAACAGACAGAGATCACAAGTAGGCAGAGAGGCAGGCAGAGAGAGAGGAGGAAGCAGGCTCCCCGCTGAGCAGAGAGCCCAACGCGGGGCTCGATCCCAGGACCCTGAGATCATGACCTGAGCTGAAGGCAGAGGCTTAACCCATTGAGCCACCCAGGTGCCCCTAACGTAAAATTTTGTTTGAAGACATTTCATTACTAAAGATAGTTCTGAGTTTGAAAACCATCACCTTAAAGGCTTAAATCATGTAATTCAGGGCATTTGCAAAACAAGTGGGGCTATTTAGGCTAAAACCAGACACAGCAAAAGTCCTTTTGAAAATAACATACAATTGTACTTTGTGATAAAGATTCTAAAACTGCACATCATATTTTAATGCTCTCAACTGTACACTAATGGGAGAAGCCATAGAATAGAGAAATACATGGAAAAGAAGAGCACTGCATTAGTGGACTCCTCTACCAAATTTGTGGGTCATTCTTTGAGTTAACAGAAATGATTTTTTTCCATCTTCAAGCACATGGTTACTGACAGCTATACTACAGGGACTTGGGACTGATATCTGTATCATCACTGACATTTTTCTCAGGTGCTTAGGTTACTTAAACAACCAGTAAGTGCTGGTATTTTGGCAACTAGTTCTCTAGCAGGCTGTATCGTAAAAATAGACTGTTTTGTATATAATTTTTTAAAGTATGAGTAAATCTCCAAGTTAAATAAAATCGCTCTAAGCTCAATAGTTTTAAATTCTAACCCTTAACCTTATTTATTTCTATTGCCTCTGGCTTGTGCTGTTCGCTCTCTTCAACAGTGCCAATAAAAATCCTATTCTCATTCTTCAAAATCAAGTTCCAATCCAAACTTCTCCAAGAACCTTCTATCATCATCCTTGACAGGAGTCTATTAATCATGCTTCTGAACACATAATACATATTATCATTCATAATTATCACTCTAAGAACTGTTTACTGTCAAGTCCTTTAAAGGTTTAAGGCATTTTTCATTTCTCGCTTATCTCATTTGAGCCTCAAAAAAGGCCTGAGGTAAGTAAGTAGAGCAAGAATTAAAATTATATCTCCAAATGGTGACTTCAGGTCTGGAGAATGAATGTATTATCTGAGAAAGATAAAAGTCTGTATTTCAATAAAATGAGAAAATTTAAGTGTAAAGAGTGACTAGATAAAAGCCACAAAAATCTTTAAGATACAGGCTCAAACCCACACCTTCCTAATTGACTATAACGCTATTTCCCATCAAGGCAAAGTTCTACTTCCTGCAATACAACTTACAGAGGAGAATAGGCATCACTGTCTTTTCCCCCTAGAATCTTTAAGAATTCAGACTTTTTCTCTGAATAAAGACCATGTACATTATAAAATCAGATTTCAGACAACAATTTTACCTCATTTATTCTGGCTCTTGGCTATTTTACTAATTAGATAAATGACAATTAGGTGAATAACAAACCACATGTTATCAAAATGGGAAAAATATTTTTGGCAAACATATTACTGTAATTTTTTTCTGTTTTGGTTTGGTAAATGTATATAAATTTGTTAGTAAACAATTTAAACATTAAAAAGCCTTATGTACCTCTGTCCAATTATTGAAATATAACAAATTTACTCGTATACAAACAGCAATTGCTTTGATTATGGGGAATTTTTCAACTAAATAAAATTCTTTCATGGCATACTAATTTATTTCAAGTTAATGAAGAACTTTGTTATTGTACACAAAGAACTGTAGTTCTTCAACTGAAAATTCACATTATTCCTTCAATGGATATTTACTAAGGACTTACTATGCACAAATCACTATTTTTGTAATACTCCCTCTTTTTATAATAATACTCCATAATCATATTTAACTATCATATCGACATCATTTATTTGGAAAGAAAGACACCAGCCTATTAAAAAAATCAACTATAGCCATGTACTTTTTCTCATACTAATGGCCTTCTAAATGATTAATACTTTTTTTTAAATGATAGTATTAGTTCATTAGGAGACTTCCTGGACTCACAGAAATTATATTAAGATTTTTCATCCCATGGCTGGCTCCAAGTGAGAATGAGCTAAAAAAATACATGCTAGCTAAGTTAATAGAAAGAAATACAATATTCTATTATTATTATAAAAAAGAAATCACACAAAAAATGCAGTCAGAGAGTGTTAGCTTCTATTTTATGGTATATGAAAAACTTATTATGAAGGTCTGGGTTTCAAAACAGAAATTCATTCCACATCTATATTCATCAAGTTTCTTTTTAGTATATTCAAAAAAAGTGCTAAGACAAACCTTCGATATAAATTGTTGATCCCTCTTGGGACAGTGGAATTGTATCCTGGGTCAAGTCAAATAGTAACTCTGAAGAATCATCCGATTCAACTTGTGATGAATTCTTTGTAAAATCCTGTAAGAAGTTATAATTATTTTGTTTCATAAGCTTGTAGAAAGGTAAATTAAATGTATGACAATACTATAAATACCTTAATAATTCAATTACTAATAAGCTATAAAACACTAAGATAATTATTACTCTGTTAAAGTGAGCATTCAGTGGGTAAGGGTTATATGGGAACTCTCTGAATCACTTCTGCAATTTTTCTATAAATCTAAAATTAGTTTGAAATTAAAAATTAAAATTAAAAAATAATGACAATATTATTGGCAAAGTAGACACGTTTTGGTACAACTTTTCCACAAGAAAATTTTGGCAATATCTATCAAGGGCTTTAAAAAGTTCATATCCTGGGGCGCCTGGGTGGCTCAGTGGGTTAAAGCCTCTGCCTTCAGCTCAGGTCATGATCCCAGGGTCCTGGGATCGAGCCCCACATCGGGCTCTCTGCTCCGCAGGGAGCCTGCTTCCTCCTCTCTCTCTGTCTGCCTCTCTGCCTACTTGTGATCTCTGTCAAATAAATAAATAAAATCTTTAAAAAAAAAAAAAGTTCATATCCTTTGACCTAAATATTCCACTTACATGAATTTATACTAAGGAAATGAAAATATTTAATGGAGAATTATTTATGATATAAAAATAAAGACCTGTATGTCCAACAATGGAGGAATGGTTAAATAAATGATAGACTATAACGCAACATCATGCTTTTGAAAAGTAACCAAAAACAAAGAAAAATGTTTCCAATATGAAATTCAGTGAAAAAAGAGGAGCTCATATCTGTGTACAAAATGTAATCCTGGTTGATATATTCTATATACCACACTAACCACCTGTAAAAAATAAAATCAAAGTACAGTAGGTATTGTCTTGTTTGCTTTCTACACACAGCACCTTTATAATAGGAATATAAGGGTCTTGCTTGCATGTTTTATGCTTACAAGTTGAAAAAAATCAGGTTTTAAGAATTTTACTTTGTTATTAAGTTTTCTGTTTATATAAGCTTAGTAAGAAGTTATGGAGGCAGATATCTAACTGAACCAAACCATTCCATTCCTAGACTTTGAGCATTACAGGCAGATTTCTGCATTTGAGTCTTAACATGTATTATATAAAAATGGCTAGATGACTCAATGATGGCTTTATGACTTAACTGTAACCAAGCATAACCTTCTGCAAGGTAAGTATTTTCTCCAAATATTTGCACTTACAAATGAAAAAATTCACTAGCAATTCTCCAAATAGTTCTTTCACAGGAGTTCCTCCAAATAAAGTTAATACCTTATTTATTTTTTTCTAAAGATTTTATTTATCTGAGAGAGACAGAATGAGAGAGAGAAAGAGAATGGGAGGGGGGAGTGTCAGCAGGAGAAGCAGACTCCCTGCTGAGCAGGGACACTGATGCAGGACTCCATCCTGAGACTCCACGATCATGACCTGAGCCGAAGGCAGTTGCTTAACCAACTGAACCACCCAGGCACCCCTAAAGTTAACACTTTAAACCTTTTCCTAGGTAATAACTCTGGCCAATTAAGTACCATCATTTCATAGAGCAGACATATTAGTCAACAAATAAATTATTAAAATAATTTTCCAATTGGGAATTTTTTTATGTCTCATAAAATAGTTCAGAAAGACACCAAATACAACAGTGAGGTACAAGAGGCAATAGAATGGGATTTAAAAGACCTCCATTTATTTAACTGTGGAACCTTGGGCCAGTCACTTCTGAGATTCAAGTTTTCACCTTTCCAACCGAAATAATAACTGCCAATTACTGTCTATTTAAAATGTAGTTGACTCTTTTACAGTCCATGTATCACATCAGGTAGCTATCACAACAGTACTAATAAAGACCTAATACTATCTCCCACCTTATAAATAGGTAAACTAAAGTTCAGTATAGTTAAGTAAGGTTCCCAATACAACCCAGCTTGTTATGAAGCTGGAATTAGAACCGAGATTGCCCTGATGATAAAGCCTATGCCCTTGGGACACCTGGGTGGCACCATCAATTAAGCACCCAACTCTTCTTTTTTTTTTTTTTCCTAAGAAGGCTCCACACTGGGTAGGGAGATCACGACCTGAGCCAAAACCAAGAGCCAGAAGCTTAACTGACTGAGTCACTCAGGCAACCCAGGCATCCACCTGACTCTAGATCTCAGCTCAGATCTTGATCTCAGGGTCCTGAGTTTAAGCCCTGTGGGTATGGAGCCTACTTAAAAACAAAACAAAAAAAACCCTATGCCCTTAAGCTATAACACACTGACATTAAAAGGAACAATAATAATTATCTTCTAGACTGCCCTAAAGAGTCGTGGTAAAGAGAAGAAAACACTTAAATTTTTCAGAGAAAATTACCTTATGTAGGATTCTCAATTTATTTGAAAATATAGATCTGTCATTCTCTACCCTGGCTCACATGACAATCACCTGGAGATTTTAAAAAAAATCGGGGCACCTGGGTGGCTCAGTGGGTTAAGGCCTCTGCCTTTGGCTCGGGTCATGATCTCAAGGTCCTGGGATCGAGCCCTGCATGGGGCTCTTTGCTCAGCAGGAACCCTGCTTCCTCCTCTCTCTCTGCCTGCCTCTCTGCCTACTTGTGATCTCTGTCTGTCAAATAAATAAAAATCTTAAAAAAAAATCTGGGGCACCTGGGTGGCTCAGTGGGTTAAGCCTCTGCCTTCGGCTCAGGTCATGATCCCAGGGTCCTGGGATCAAGTCCTGCATGGGGCTCTTTGCTCAGCAGGAAGCCTGCTTCCTC